>BRYE01000014.1:9901155-9906155 GCA_030159115.1 Actinidia arguta var. hypoleuca | reverse complement strand
ATCGCCATGGTGGGGTTCTATATTTATGCATGTTAAGGTAACTTGGGCCCACCTAAGGTCATCTATTAATCAAGCTCACCGAGTTAATTTTATCGTCATGATTAAGTTTGAAACTCACCTTATTAAGGTGAATGAACTTAAGGTGTTCGCCAAGTGATTAATCTAGCAAACAGTTTTGTTTGCCAAAGAAACTAAGGAATGTTCGACAATTTTACACCGCTAGTTTGTTAAAGTTTTGAGCGCCGAGGGTTAAGTTGATATTTGCATGATTAAGGTGGATTTCACTTATTATGATTGCCATTTCAAGTGCAGTTCGCCTAAGTTTGTCTCGCCTACTTCTTGTGTTATATTTGTCAACTTCATCACATCGCCAGAAGATGTGATATAAAGTGAAGAAGGCAAACAGGAAATGGGGAAGAATTGCTTTTCATTAAAATTTAGAGGAGATTACACGTTGCCATTACAAAAAAAAATTACAAGTGTTTTAAGAAGAAAAGGGGCTGGTATAGCCTCTCTCCCTGCCCTTCTCGTTATTCTCCTCCCCATTCTCCTCTTCCTCCTCGAGTAGGTTATGATCGATGGCCATGCCTTCGAGGTCTATGCCGAGGTCAGGATGATGGCAACAAAGTTGTCATTTTCAAAAGTCAAATCCCTCACTAAAATCTTTGGAAGCTGCCGTTTCAACAGCCTCTTGGAAGTCCTTCGAGGATTTGAATTCCTCAATGGCCAACTTCTTGGAACGAGCTTCTCTGTCCCTCAACTTAGCAACCAGCATATCCAGCTTCGCCAATTGGTTTGCAACGGCATCCCGTTCGTCCTTCGCCTTGGTCAGTTCTTCGGCGGCTTGCTAATTTTGGACTTTAAGCTCCGCCATCTGCCCCTCTAGGTTGCCAACAAATTTCTGAGCTCGAGCCATCTCACCCTCAAGCGATGCGGTCTGACCTTGTTGCAAGATTATCTCGTCCTTCATCTCCCGACCATGACTAGAAAGGGAGGACCCGCCCACAACCGCCTAAAAGATACAAAAGATTCACCAAGTGTTTAACATCGTCTTGAAAATAATAAAAATACAAAGTACATAAATTCAAACAATTACCTGGATAAGGATGTGGAAGAGCTTGAAGACTACCCGATCAAGATCCAGTTTTTCCACCTCCTCCTTGTCGAAGGGTAGAATCACAGCCTCAAGAAGTTTTTCTATCATGGTAGAACTCCTTAGAATAGTGACTTTGGGCCCTAAGGCAGCAACAAGATTGGCTGAGGTGCCTTCCCCTGGGGTTATTAGCCGTATTACCCCCATGTTTACCGCCCCGCTGGGCGTCACTATAGACCTGGCCTTCTTCTTGGCTTTTGGAAGTGGCATGACTTCTTTTCCTTTGGAGCCCTTCTCACTAGGCGAGATGTCTACCACCTTGTCCCTTGGACTTTTCTCCTAAATAACAACCCCCTTCATAGCCGAGGTTGACATCGCCAACAAGCTTGCACCCTTGGATTTCCCCACCTTCTGGACAAGCTTTTTCAAGCTAATTTTCTTTGATGTAGCTGCAATATAGAAATCGACATCAATACAAGGAAGAGGTAAAACACTTAGAAAAGATGGAGATAGTACCATCCGATCTAAGCTCGGGGGGCAACCCTAGATCTGACTAGGACTCCAGTTTAGAGCTTGAGCGTGAGCTCAAACTTTATGGTCACAATCCTAAGACAGGGTCTTGAATTTTTCCCCTTAAAAGCCTTAGCAGGGTTAAAGCAGGAAGGCAAGATAAAATCCTCCTCATTTCCTTCTTGATGGTTCCTACATGCTCTATAAATTTGTCTCGGAGGTTGTCACTCTGGGGGTGTTCATCTCAAGAATGGAAGGACTCACCCTCATCGCCCGCAAAAGCAGTTGTGCCATCTACAGACTTGCCTTCAGCATTGTCCCCACCATTGGATGACATCCCTTCGTAATAAAGGGCAAAGTACTTTTAAAATGTTTTAAAGCTGAGGACTACCGAAACCTTGAAGTATCCTCCCGGCCCTAATTTCTTGAAAACCCTCTTTGTCCTCCGATCTTCGATGTCAATCAAGATGGACAACTTATTGCAGCATTTGCCTAGAGAATGAAGAACATTTGTTAATTTAGGGCGAGATGTTATACTTAAGTTAAATGACAAAATATCAAAATTGGACTGACTTGGGGTGCCCCACAATCTCGGGACCCGTGGAACTCCTTCACCCCGAGCTATATTGGGGGAGAACTCTCAGTTGTCTCCTAAGAAAAAAAGAATCTCCGCTTTTACCCTTTGACGTTGTTGGGGGACCCTTTGATCATATTCCTGCCCGGCCTCACCTTGAAATAGAGCCACCCTGAGTTTGGTTTCAGACTTTTGAATAGGCTATAGAGGCATCTGAACTCATTGAAGGATTGTGCGCACTTGTAAAATTGCCATATCACCAACATGCAGACGACACTTCGCCATGCAATTGGAGAAAGTTATGCAGGGCAGATGTTATAGAAATGCAAAATTCTCCTAATGATGGGATGAATTAGGAGCCTCAGGCCAACAGGGAAAGTAGCCTCGTAAAAAGCTACCTCGCCTAAGTGAGTAGACAATATAGTCTTTCCCTCCTCAGGGAGCCTGGCCTGGATCCCAATTGGGAAAGAATACGATTCTCTCAGGCGATCCAAATCGTCTTGAGTCATAATGTTAAATTCTTTTTCAAGGGGAGAGCAAGTGTCCATCTTGGGGTTTTCTCCATGGTCGAAAGGGTCATCCTGAGGGGGGATTCCTTAGGAGGGTCTTCCCTAGGCGAGGAAGGGAGTTGGTTTACCTCATCATCCATATATGATTTCTCGCCTAGGTGATCAGATATTCAAGAGGGCGGTGAATTTTCTAAGCCTCCTACTTTGGCTCAACTGGACATACACTAAAAAACTAAAAAAGAAATTGAAAATGAGACTACCAGTTAATACTTACTGAAGGACTGAGGTGAAGGAGTGATGGCAAGCTAACAAAGGCGAGGTGAACGTCAGAGCAAGAGTAGCAATTCGACAACAAAAGTAAAAAGAGTGCAAATGAGTGGTGGAGCCCCCTATTTATAAGAAGCACCAAGGGCTAAGATCTATTTGTATCAACGGTCAAGCTCACACGACGTTTCAAGTTTCGAGGTTGAAACCGCTACTCCTGACAAAATGTCATTCTGCCATTAATGCTCTCGTCCACATGTCTTCCCAAAGAGACATACCATCATTACATGCCTAAGTCATCAAAATGAGCTACTTGATTTACTACTCGAAGATCCCAAGTGTTTCACCTTGACATCCTGAGTAGGGGGCTACTAATGTGGGGTAAAATCACCGTTTACTGATGATTTGAGATGAACGCATCACATGAAAGAATCACTTCACCAATTTGTTATGGTCGCTACTGAGCCTACACAAGTGTCCTAGGCGACCTCATATCGCCATTCATCATGAGGACCATATCACCTCCGCTAGTGCTTATGTCTCCATTATCTTGGAGCTCGCCACTCATTCTCCATCTCGCCAATGGGCGAGATTGATCACTTTGCTTACTTGAAAACTCCACTACCATAAAGATTATATCTCCGTGAGACTCCTTCTTCACCACGTTGCATATAATCGCGTTTTTTTCTCCACATAGCATCTTCCTATTTTATCTTCGATATCCATAAGATCTCCTTCCATACTTATCTCTCTAAGGATCTCATCATGATCTTCTCGCACGGCTCTCCTTTCTCTAACTATAAAAAAGCCACTCCCCTAACATAAAAGGTACATGAAAAATACTTGCATTCTTGCTCTAAGAGCTCTGCTGCTTAGCTTTGCCTAGCTTATATTTGTCTTGGTCTGATTTTTACACCGGAGAATTTTGAGTGACTTCACCCCGGCTGGTCACGTTGGTTTTTCTGCATTGGTAGCCTGAGTCATTGTTGAGGTCCAGTGCCAAGGTCGAGAGCAATTCTGACTATTGATTGCTCGCTCTCAGATTTCTACCACAACACTGTTCATTAATGTTGTCTTATGTTTGTTTGAGACTAGATATAATTCATGAATCATCGTTGTAAACAAATTTCTACATGCCCAGTACAAATCAGAGGCCCATAAATTAAATAGATTCTCCTGGGACACGAGTACAAATAACATAAGGGCAATCCTGGAATTTCATATCAAGGAAAATCCTCAAACTAGCCTTTTTGGGGGGATATAGATTTAGAAAAATTATTAATCTATAAATATTCTATAAAAATTCTAAATTTGTAATACATTATAAAACGATTTTAAAATCAGTCAATGATATCATTCCTGCAATTCAAACATTAGTACCCGAATATAAATTATTTTTTAGAATTCAATTGTTGATCACGAGATCAAAATATTTTTTAAGTTTGTTGGAAAAAAATTCCTACAAACACAGAATTTCAAAAATAATTTTTATTGATAGCGATTGTATACAAAATAAAACTGAATTTACAATGAGATACAAAAAGATTTACGAGCTGAGTCTTGCAAATAAAATCTTCTTAAGAAAGATTCGTCATCTACCAAAGGTGTTATAGACTTTGTTGTCATCTTTCTCCCAAGATAAAACAGCTAGATCGCGTACGTCGGAATACCACCCAGATATGCCTTGGCGAACTGAACTTATGTCTTTTTCTCTCTCAAAATCGATAAAATCTATTTTCTAAAATAACAGTCACGACTCTCTTTTGTAGGAGAAGAAAGATTAGAGTCTTAGTCCCTATTAAATTATGAAAAATACTTATTTTTCTAGTTGGACTATGATGAAAAGAGTTCATCATGAGTTTTTCTAATTCATCTCTACAAATAAAAGACCTACCGCACAACTTCATTTGTATCAAAATTTCACACGTCCCACCCTAAGCCACTTAGACGTAGCATAACAGACAGCAAGTTGTAGTGCCTCCACAGTTTTGTTTTTGATTCAATATGAGGAAAACACGAAGGTCAATCCCAGGGAATGCGAGAATGCGAC
>BRYE01000014.1:9893655-9896155 GCA_030159115.1 Actinidia arguta var. hypoleuca | reverse complement strand
TTTGAGTTAATCCAACGGCTAAGATTTCACTTGAGGTTGTGTTTTTTTCTCTTAAAATTATTATTCTTTTCTTCTCAAATATGTGGCTTTCACATAAATTGTGATTTAATGAACAAAAAATTCTAAAATTGTGCATATTTTTTATCCATTTGATTATTTTTTAGTGAAATTTACACCTAAAAAAAAAAATACTCATTTATTTCTCATTTTTAAATATTTTTGTATTTAATAATATTTTTTAATTCTCTCAAACTAGCAATACTTTTTTTAAAATTATTATAATTTTTAATTTATTTTTCATTTTGTAGTATTGTATTTCTTCGTATGTGAATATAATATAAATTTTATTTAATATTTATATCTTATTTGTATTTTAAGTTGTAAAATTCTAGCGAATACGTTTAAGAGATGACTTTTTTTTTTACATAGTGCTTGTGGACATAGACAGTAACTATTTTTAATTATGTAATAGTGATTGCATGCACATGGAAGCTATATTTAAAAATGTGATGATAGAGTTAAATGTAGTGACATTTTTAATATAATGTTCAGATTTTATTCTCTAGTTAATGGTGATGTTTAAATATATATATTTTTTCTTTTGGCATGGAAGATGATGAACTCGAGGAGCGTATGAAAGATATAGATGGGTTATTGGAGTACACATTGGAGCTTGGGATAAACTTTTGAGTCAGAAGAAATTGCATATAACTTTTACTATGAATACAAAAGGATTAAGTTAATTTAGCATTAGAACAAGTTACCGTACAAAAAGCAAAAAAGATGGCATTCTTATCCATCGAAAGTTTGTTTGTGGCAAGGGAAGGAGAAAAAGAAAAAGATAAACAATACCTAATAGTGGAATAACCTCGAAAGTTGACAAGAACGAATTGTAATGCATTCTTGTATATATCATTTAAACGGGGAGTGTCAAAATGATTTGTAACAAAATTCGAAGATGAGCATAATCACCCTTTGCATCTTCGTCAATGTGCTTACATGGTGCGATCTCAGAGAAAGTTATGTGGGTATCTAGCTATTCATGTTGATTTAGCTGCTGATATTGGTTTGTCTCTCAAGGCATTACACGATCTCATCAGTGCCCAAGCAAGGGAGAGGGAATTTGTAGGGTTCACACACGAGGATCAAAAAAACTACTTGTGGGCAAGAAGACAAAGGAACTTGGAATATGGTGAAGCAGGGTCTTTGTTGGGATATTTTCATAAGCAAGCCACTGAAAATCCATATTTTTACTATGCTATTCAATTGGATCTTGATGAGATGATTACTAACATTTTTTGGGCTGACCATTAGACGATTACAGATTATGGGCATTTTGGCGATGCTGTGTCTTTTGACAACTTTTGAACGAACAAAGAGTAGCAATTGGTTTGAATTGATTTATTTTTATGTTTATTTTTTTGCAACTTTTGTTAACTGCTTCAACAATTTCTTAAGAGTATTGTTTAATCCAGTAACACTACAACTGTTGAAACCCAGTGAGTTCTTGTTTTTGGTTAAATGATATTGTACTAATTTGTGATTCCTTATTTGCCACAAATAAGGATGTAATTCTCCCATGCTTGACATCAATCATTCTTGCCCACCAATGTATCCACAATTATCTGTGTTCCCAAGCATCATACAGTACACAAATTTTTGAGGTGTGTAGATATACTTTTGTCTTGTAAATAAAATTCATTCAAATACATATATTTGAAACTCTGTTTCTCTCATTTTTTTAGGGGATAGGGGATAGCAGTTGATCCGACATGGACAAGTTATTCTTCCATAATGATTTTTTTTTGGTTTTTATGGATCCTTTGCAACTACCCCACAAAATTAAAATGTTATTTAAGGGGTAACATTTGATCCAAAATAAGACGTATTTAGATTTTGATTTAATATTTATCAATTAGTAGGAATGAGACAATATCACTTTTTTTTAGTTATTTTTTTTTCTTTTGGCACTACGTGGCTGTGATGAATTTACTGGGCAAAAGTATACTCTGTTTTTTGGCAAAGCAAGAAGCACAGGATGCGCATGCACTAACGTGGCAGCTGTCTGCCAAAATTTGAGAAGAAGCCATCCTGTGGGGATTATAGTATCCCTGAAATGACAAAGGAAATCTTTTTGTGGTTCAATCCAGTTGTTCCTGTTCGTGTGGGACTTGTGCTTGTGTATATTCTGTATGCTACCTTGGTTTATGATGGATAAAGTATCTGATATTGAAAAAGTGGGTCCTGACCAAAGTTTTACTTTGGTTTTTCTTCCAGTTCTAATTTAGTTCTAATGGAGCTTATCCGATCAATTTTTATAAAGAATTTGGTCAGAAAGTGAGTATGTGAAACTCATATAGCCCTCTTTTAGAGAATAATTTTATCACCATTGATTTCTGTAGTTTGACCAAAGTTTTACTTTGGTCTCTTAAAATGGCCATTTGAGTTTTTATGGACATCTCTTTTGTCCAAATTGTTAACGGGTATTGACGGAGAATTT
>BRYE01000014.1:9846155-9848655 GCA_030159115.1 Actinidia arguta var. hypoleuca | reverse complement strand
AGTTATCCAGAAAGTATTTCGCTATCCAAACGCCAGATAGGAAAAAAAAAAAGGGGGGGGAAAGTCATTCCCCTCTCTTGTCCTCCAGCCAAGCAGGCCATTAATTTAAAAAAATGATGCTTGTTAAACTTTTACTCTGTGATAAAATGTTTTTTTAACTGCTTTTAAAAAAAAAGGTAAGTAATCACGCTTTTAAATTGTTGAGCCCAAATAAAATAATAAATATTAGATTAAAAGCGTTATTGAAGTATGACACTTTCTAATGTCAACAAATCACACATTAATTCAATATTTTTAGTTACATATTTTTAAACTCATGGTTTCTAAAATTTCATCTGTCCCATATTATTGGTCCTTGATTTTATTTTAAAATATTTCAAAATATATGTCCACTTTCAAAAGTCAACAGAAAAAAATATATAATTTTTTCTTTTTACTCTTTCTTTTCTATAATATTTCAACTAAAGCAAAAAGTCAAAAGTAACGATTATATGAGTAAAATTAAAAAATTAATGTGGACTATAAATATGGGACGGAGGAAGTATTTTTCTCTCCTTAACCCTTAAACACCTAAAACCTAACCCTATGCCTACCTAACCTAACTATACTTCTAAAAAACAAAACCTAACTCTATGTTGTTCGGCTCGAATATATTTTTAAAAATTCGTTAATTTTTTAAACAATACTTGAACAATATATTATTTGACTCGTTTATAAATTATTAGCGAATATTGACTAAATATTTTTTAATTAGCACTAATTAAAATTATATTTAATGTTTGATGACCATTACATGAAATTTGGTTCTGACCACTAATTGATAACGATTAGCCACATAGGGTAATACAGCGGACACTATGTATTATGTGGCGATTATGAATAATTAACGACCAAATCTACAGTGTTGGTTATTGTGTGTGTGTGTGTGTGTATATATATATATATATATTATGATGGCTTGTGGTTGTATAGTCTCGGCCATCACGTGATCTGATGTGGCTGCAACTAATGGACTTGTGAACCGATTAACATCTTAATGCCCTTTTTAAGGTTCAGTTTTATAAATTCCAGCCCAAGTGAGAGCAAGGCTTGGGCTTACCCAGCTCATGGCGCCTCACTTGGGCTGCTCCGTCCATAATTTAAGAAAAAGAAAAATTACAAAAAGACTTATTGAGTTTGATTTTTGTAACAAATTAATTTCTATAATTTTAATTCTAATAAGTTAAAATTAGAATATTAATTTAGTTATAATTAAAATCATTCGTCAGTTCCAATATCTTATCCCTAATCAATGCAATTAGAGCACATTTTTATGCAAAACTCTAGAAAGTAGTTATTCAACTTGAATATGCGCCTTAATTATATCGAAAATAAGCTATAAATGCATTGATTAAAGATTTTAAAGGGGAATCATGTCGATGTTATTTCTGTAATATTTTGGTAAGAATTGATTGATTCCGTCAATCCTAATAAAATCGAGACTGATGACTAATTTCATACATGACTAGATCAGAGTTCTAGGATTTAATTTATTATAATTAAAATTATAAATTTAATTTGTTACTATGTCAAACTATGAGAATTTTCTTATAATTTTCTTGTAAAAAAATTCACACTAATACTTGCTATTTTTAAATTTTCATCAATTTTAATTAAAATATGGCCATTTTAGATCTACCAACGGACTTAATTCATCGTAGACTTTGCTGAAAATTTTGATTTCTCACTCGTTTTTATATAAACATGA
The DNA here is from genome assembly GCA_030159115.1 of Actinidia arguta var. hypoleuca. Lineage (NCBI taxonomy): Eukaryota > Viridiplantae > Streptophyta > Magnoliopsida > Ericales > Actinidiaceae > Actinidia > Actinidia arguta. The sequence continues at coordinate 9,846,908 of BRYE01000014.1, read as the reverse complement.
TAACAATATTGAAATTCTCATTTAGGTCCATTTTGGGCCAAGGGGATCTGTATTATTTTAGCTAATTAGTATTCGAGTTTTTTTTAGTATTTTTTTCCAACGCCTCTAATTCCTCTGAATGAGAAGAGCCTAAAAATATAAATTTTTTTGTTCGAACTTGAAAAAATTCCCCAAAAGAAAAAAAAATAGTTAAATTATCGAGTAAAATAATTTTTTTTCTGAGTGAACATTTTTTAAAATGAAATGAAGATTTTTATATTTTAAACTCTCATCAAGAAGAAATTTTTTTACCAAAGACGATAAAACTCAAACCCTTCTCAAAAAATGCTAGACCAATTAGGTCTTAGTATTATTTTTGGGTAAAAATCAGAGACAATCTCTTATATTAGATACAACAAGCTAGGGGTAAAAAAGTTATTTTGCTTTAAAATAAATTTTGATCATATTTTTTTTTTTTTTAAAAAAAATAACCATTTCATGTTAAAGGCACATGTAAAATATGAACTAGTCAAATTGAGGGGGTGCCACTGATGTTTTTATAATGTCTGGGGGTGTCTGTGATGTTTCATTAAATGTCAGGGTGTGTGCATGATTATTATCCTATATTTTTTTAATTATCAAATTTAAATTATTTTTTGATGTATATGTACCATTGAAGATGCCCTAAGAAGGAGCAAAATGGTTAAACAAACACAGAGCAGTCCAAACAGAAAAGAATCACGAGTAGTTATTGGGGGTCCACTGTACACGTGT
>BRYE01000014.1:9826155-9831155 GCA_030159115.1 Actinidia arguta var. hypoleuca | reverse complement strand
CGAAATTAAGAAGTACCCAAGGTCAAACTATTTACTTGAACCTGCTGCATCACAAGCAAGTCCCTAATTTCCTCTGAGCCCCCTTCTGTGAGATCAACAACGTCCTTAGGCTACATGACTGCCTTCGCAAGGGCCCAATTGGTGTCGGGGTCCTTGGCAAAATTAGCCACTATTACCTACTTATCGAGCCTGGGTAGTCAAGGACAAAACTGGAGAAGGGGAATGCTGCAGCACGTAGCTGATCAGGGGAACTAACATTGCAGGAGGATTAGCAGTTGGCTTGGATTTCTTTTTTCCCAGAGTCTTGAACTTCAGGGCCATGTTGACCTCACCCGAGCTCGTGTCGGAGTTATCACCTTCCTTGAAGGAGTGAGCTAACTCGATGAGCTGGAGAGGGGCGTAGTCAAGGTCATCTGAATCGTCTGAATGTTCAGTGTCCAAGCCCGAGATTGGAATGGGCTCAGAGGCAGGAACTTCGGGCTCAGTCACGGGAAACACTAGATTCCTTCTTTTATTTAGCACCAACTGGCTCATCACCTCTTCTCCTTCCTCCTCCTCATTGTCTAAAGATTTTGAGGAGGTGTAGATTGACGAGCTCGAGGTGATGCTCTCTTCCTAGCCTAGAACTCGGGTGAGGGGTGCGTTCTTGTTGAGCTTGGCATTAAAGTCTTCAGAGCTGAAGTCGCCGCATTGAGGAGCCTAGCCTTCAATGTGCAGAGCAAGGAGCTTAATCTTACTGATCTCGTTGGCATTGTGTGGGATGATGTGGCGGTAAATGGACTCATAAGAGAGTAGATCAGTCACCTTCCTCGAAGCTCGTTTTTTGCTGACAACTTGGATGGTTGCCTTGCACTCTTCAGTTCGGGTCTTAAAGAGTTTGTTGAAATCTACACAGCAACAAAGACAAGTATCAATATCAACATAAAAATTCACAATTATGAAATGTATAGATTTGATGAAGAAGTACTTATTGTCAGGAAGACGACTATTGTGCCTTGGGAATGAGAAGAGACTGTTGTCCCTAGCTAGAAACTCCCATTTTCCCAAAACCAAGCCAAACTTGTTCAAAAATAATTCTTTGTCTGGGTTGTTTGTGACCAGCCTCGTTTGTGGTAGATGAGGATTCCAGAGGCACAAGTAATGGTTACCCTTGAAGAAGGGTGTACCTGGCTCCCTTTTTAGTTGCACCATGGTATACACATGAAGCATATCCGCGGCACTGAAGGGGAGCTCCACTTTACGTATCAGAGTGTCTACTGCGAGCACGGTTCAGATGAAATTGACGGATACTTGCATGAAGGTGAGGTTGTAGCTTGCCATCACCTTCTTCAGCATTAGGTTGATAGGGAACCGAAGCCCAGTTTGATGAATCAGCTAGGTACGAACTGGAATACAGTCCTTGTTGCCCTTGACTAAGTTCACATCCTCCTTGGGCCTAGGACACTCTATTTGAACATCTTCGGAGATGCCATGGTCGATCCTAAACTTGTTTAGAGTTGCATCGTCGTGAACCAACACTTGAGCTTGATTCAACTCCATATTTTGAAAGCAGGAACAGATTAGTTAGAACGAGCTCAACCAAACAATTGTGACGAGTTTTTGAGAGCAAAGTCAGATGAGCCTGTTGGGGGCACCGAGCTCTGCCCCACAAAAACTACTTGTTATTTTCTAAGGAACATTAATCAGACCCCCATACTGTCTCGAACCTATCTTGGCAACAGAGGGGCTTTGGGGACAAAAACCTAAGGCCAATAACTTCAATCCTACATGGAAGTCCGAACCCATTTCATCAGGGAAAACAAGTCAAGGATGACCTAGTTTATAGAACTTCAAAGAAACACAGAACTCCAACAATGGTAGACAAGCCAAAGCCCAGGAACTCGAGATAGGCAATAAAAGAAGCAAAAAAATCCAAAGCAAACTCAAGGAATCAAGCATAGAAATGCAAATAAGACTAGGGCAAACCCAGAAATAGAAAATTACCAAAAAAAGTGCAGAAGAAAAATGGAGATCAGAAACTTACCAAAAAGTCCAGAAGAGGTTAACGACAGAAGATCTGATCAACGTGAAGGTCAGAAAATGATCGTCGGCAATTGGGACGGTGATGGGCCTAGTAGTCGAACGGCCAACAAGAGGGCACTCATTTTCTCTCTCTAGAATGCTCTCAAGGCTTTTGTGAATAATGACGAGGGAAGACCAACAAACCTCTATAAGAAAGGTGAAGAGGCAGGAAGGCAACCCAAACTTGTCCTTGGGGTGCGTTGTACCACGCAAGGGTAACCGCCCCTGAACCAATGAGAGATGAGCACGTGGTAGTCACTTAGCCGCGCGTCCTCATCAAACGAGCCTTAAGGGTAGGTGAGGGACCTCGGTACTAGTGCTCAAATTGAGCTCGCAGACTAATCAGACCCAGACACGTGGCTCAAATAGTACAGTGAAATGATATACCAAAATAGGAGAAAAATAGCTAGCCGGCATTAGCGTGCCCGCCAAGCTCTAGGCTTAAAGGATGAACACGTCTAGTTCACATCACCTCGGAAAGCATTGACCTAGCTCATGCAAGCTGAGTGACAATTGTAAGGGAGCAAAATATATAATTATAGTTTATGGCCTTGCTAGAGCAGGCACCCCATCGAGCTATCGCTATAAAGCAAGCTCGGTAGTCGCATGCGCCAGAACTAGGTGCTGACATTACCGAATACAGGCACTGTCTGAGATAAAGCTACCATTACTTTTGAGTTGCCGCTATTTAGAAAATTTGGAGGAGTGACCGTGCCAGAGTTTGGATGAGAGGCAATGGCCACTGGTGATCCCAAAGAATATCAAGGGCATAAGGTGACTTGCACGTCGAAGCTTCTTTTGACAAAAGGATCGAGATGTCGGCAGCATGATGACAGGCTACCAACTAGGCCTTAGGAGCATGGCTGGATCAGCTACCTACTCACTGACACAGCAGTCGGCGCGTCCGAGCACATGTCGAGCTGAAGTCTGTCCAGTGACATGACAGTTAGCGCGTCAAGGCACGCGTTGAGCTGTGTCATATAAAGTTAGCCTTTATTTTTCTAAGAGGCACGTGAATTGAGTCCGGAGGAACATATGCTCTCTCTCTACATACGTTTTTCGGTCATCTAACTTGACCGTCGGAGAGCCATTTCTCTGAAATAGCTCCGGTGGGTAATCCCACAATTTATGTGCCACAGCTTGGACCTTGTTGTTGCCGACTCGTTACATCTACCCCCACTGCCGCAAGACCACCGCAGGTGCCTATTGTCGATTTATTTTCTTTCATTTCCTAAACTCACACCCCACAAGAATGTTGGCGGTTAAGGTTAGGTAGAAAGTGAGGTATCAAGTTACGAGGATAAGGTAATTTTGCTTTAGGGTGCGAGAAATATAAAGTAATTTTATGTTTTCATTAACCTTACTAAGATACTCCAACAAGAAAGGTGAGTGAAATTTCGAGAAACTGAGAACATTTCTATTAATCTTAAACTCAGGGAAAGTCAGTGTAATTTATTCATCACGTGAATTTAGCAACTAAAAACACATGGATTAGTAGGAGCTCCATGTTGTCCGAGTTGAGCTAATGCCTACTCGTCTACTAAACATGGATCACAACTTAACTCAACACAACACAACAAAATCTTATCCCAGTTCTAGGGTATGATTACATGCAGGGGCGGACTCACAGGAGGCCAGCAGGGGCTAGCCCCTGACTTTCAAGAAATTATAATTTATTTTTAATTTATTTTTTTACACTTTGCCCCCCTTAACTAAAATTTTGATTCCGCCACTGATTACATGTATCATGTTTTCTATTCCACATATATCGTACTTAGTTATGCTGGGATTAAAAATTTGGCGAAGAAAAAAATAAAAAAATAAAAAAGTGAAAGAGTACCTTACAATCCCAAAGAGCAGGATCGTCTTTTTTCTCTCATCAAATTCTTGATCCAAACACAATATTAGGGTGTGAAATGAATGTGTGTACTACTTTCCAAAAAGAGTTTAAAATATTATAATCGGCTGAGCCGTTTGTCTCATTTGTTCGGCTAACCATTGAATAATAAATACTTCATCACTTAATTGTCTGGTGGGACATTCAGATTTTAAAACACGGAGTCCTTAACTGCTGTCAAAGCAATCCTTTTGGTTCCACTTATTTAAAAAAAAAAATAGCTAATTAAATTGAGTTCATCACTTAAGAAGAAAAGTTGCTGCTTAAAAACAAAAACATCTCAGCTTCTAATTGCTAGTTGTTGTTTTTTTCTCTTTCCGAATCCAGTTTCTATGATATTTAATTAATTGTTGAATAAATCTATGCCAAATTAATCAATTAATAGATTGTTTGGATTTGTTAGTAAATACTAGGGGGTGTAATCGGTTCAGTCAGTTCGGTTTTGAGAGAAATTATGTGTCAATCGAAAATTTCAATTTGTAAAATTGTGAAATTGAAATCTATACTTTTATAGAGAAACCAAATGGTTTAATTAGAGAAAATTCGATTCGATTTTTTGTTTTTTTTGGAGGTGGTCAATTTTTTGGCATAAAAAAATCACTTAATCGTCATATTTCAAAACCCACAAATATAATAAACTGACTGAGATTTTAAGAAAAAAATTAATGGCTCTATTTCCGTGATATAGGTCTCCAGTTATAAAATTTAGATTGTAATAAAGTGATGGTAGAGATTTAGATTTACAAAGGCACCGTAAAATTCATAAAAAAAAGTTAGTAATGATGCATGTATAGGTAGAAGAGAATAAATAGATAGGTAACTAGGAAATCTCAAAGGCAGTGTTTTGGATTCTGAATTTGATAGAGAAAGGAAATGAAAAATAAAAAATTAAACAATTCAAAAACCATAGAATCATCTACCTTTTTTCTCACCAAATTCTTAATGCAAGCCCAGCCTAAATATTCGGAAGAGCTTAATTAAGTCGAGTGATGAAATGTGAGTTAAAGGTTTCCATTTTCTAGTCGCAAGCACATTCACTAGA
>BRYE01000014.1:9816155-9818655 GCA_030159115.1 Actinidia arguta var. hypoleuca | reverse complement strand
TTTGCCTTGTCTAGCTATTGTAGCTCCATTTAACTAGTCACTAATTAAAAATAAATAATTACATTTGTTGTAGTAAAAATGTGGAAAAAGCAACCAACAATTAGATTTGTTTGATAATGATCTCGGTGCTGACCTCGTTAATCTGCACAAGGAAACAAACGTCATAGGTTGGGGCGAGACCACTCTATTCCCCTCCGATGTGAAGATAAGATCAATATAAATTGATTAGGCAAAGCACAACAAATGAATGATATAGCACTATCTTAGAGAAGGCAATTACCCCATTTGGAAGAATTATGAGTAATCTTTTATAAATGGAGATTTCACATACATATGAGAAGATCGCAGAGTAATCATCGGGCAACCACATAAGGAAATTATGGATGAAGATATCCGCATAATGGGTAGTGACTGCCAGGTGGTCTTGCACTCGTAGGAGACTTTGGTGGAGGTGGAGTCAATTATGTCCACCTCTGTATGGAGAGATTGGTGAGAACCACTATTATTCGTTTGGCGACTTGGGATGATGGGAGGAGAACACATGCGACGTTAGTGCTTGCCACTTTTTGGTGTATATTTTATCTATCTTAATTCAGTTCCCAAGCGTAGGAACCTACCATGGTAGCATAATACTCGGAAGTCTGAGATTGTATTCATAGAGAGCTGATTTGCAAGATTGAGTTTCATTGTAAATAAATAAAGTGTAAAATTATATTTTTGTAATTTTTAAAGATATGTGTTTGATATATAAAAGATGGTATGACCTAAGTACTTGATTCTATTCCTTCACTAAATTTTCTAGTTTCTTTCTTTTCTTTGATGCTCAATCAATGCTCAAGGTAAAATGGGATTGATTGAAATATTTTGCAATAAAGATCGCTTTGTATCTAAAAATTATGTTTGTGAATTGATAATAAATTAAACTAACATTTTCAAACCCTTAGAATGCCATTGATCTAAGAATTATTTATAGCAAGGAATTTTGTTAACAAATAATCAAAGATTTATACAATTCTAAGCTTTGATCTTTGCATTTATTATTAATTTTGAAATAACTTTTTAAGTTCAATTTAGAGAAGAAATAACTAGTTTTATCTAATTTTGATTTAGAGCATTGTACTTAGACCAAACCAATAAAATTTAGCCTAACATTACTAAATAAATTTTTATTACAAAATATAAGAAAATTAATAAGCAATTAAGCAAGAAAATCGACCATTAAGGAGGTGTATGTAAGCGATAAAGTAAGCGAAAACCCAGCCATCCAGGCGAAAAAGAGATTGAAAGTAATTGAACTAACATACGTATAATTGAACTCAAATGAATTTACAAGTGTTTGAATTTAAACTAGGCTAATCTACAACTCAAAATGAAAAGTGTATAAACTAAAACAAAAATAAAATAAAACTATGAGAGAGAGAGAGAGAGAGACTAAAACTCAAACTCCTCCTCTAAAAACTAACTACTAAAAATTTAGAACTCAAAACTTAAAATTAATTAACTCTTGAAACCCCCCCTCTCCCTCCTTTTATAGACAATTAGGGGGAGAGCGAGATATTTTAGATATTTATATATATGAATAAATACATAAATATCTATACAAAGATATTTATATATATATATATATATATATATATATATATATATATATATATATATATATACGGTTAGAGAGAGAGAGGAGAGTATGGGAGAGAGAGGGAGAGTTGGAAATTCATCCATCTTCAATGTGAACATGCCCATTGTTTGGTAAAATAAGGCTGTCAAAGGCTTGGCTTCTTCATTACATTCCCATGCTTTGATCATCAAAGTGTCAAACCTTTTGTTGGGTTAAAACAAAGAAGGAAGGCCTTCGCAGCATTTTGACACTGATCATCGCTTGACCGGTCGGAGATTTCTGGACCGATCGGGGCTAAGGTAGTTTTGCTTCTAATCTTATTTTTAATTGGTTGAAACTTGTTTGGATTAGTCAAAAAATTCATAATATCCTCAAAAAATCTATAGAATGTTTCTTTTACGCCATTTTTCCTACAAAATCCTTTTTTTCCTCTTTGCGGAAAAACATCAATTAATTTGAACAAATAAAATATAAAAGATGCTAAAATATGGGGAAATTCAATTAAAAAATATTATTTTTCTATGTCAATCAGTTAGGCAACTCGTCATACTTAGTGGTGATAACGAGGGATATTGACGATGTGCCCTTTTTTGTGAACAAGTCGGTGATGTTTACCTCGGGCCGAATCATTTTATTCGGAGCTAACTTTTAGTAGGTGAGAATTTTATCTCTCATCGGTTGTTCCCTTACTCAAGATGCCGAGAAAAATTACTTGGCATTATCGAGTAGCAAATCATGGAATGATGATGGATGAGGCTAGCATGCAATGATTACTTGCTTTGTAAGGGTGGCATGTGTAGATGCATTAATGAGAGGTGCGTCTTTTCATCTGTATACGGTCAAAATGATCTCGATATGTGGAGCGTCGTCCAATCCTGTCTG
>BRYE01000014.1:9798655-9808655 GCA_030159115.1 Actinidia arguta var. hypoleuca | reverse complement strand
AAAATGATTAGATATAGTGAGATCAGAACAAAATGACTTGAACCCGTTGTCATCAAATTGTTTTGCGTTGTCATAGATAATTACCCTTGGGATCCCAAACCAGCATATGATATTTTTCCAAACAAAGTTCTTGGTGTTTTTTTTTAGCGATTTTGGCGAAAGGTTTTGCCTCTATCCATTTGGTTAAATAATCTATGGCAACAATCAATTTTTTTCCCGTATTAGAGCTTGAGGCAGAGATCCAAGTATATATATATATATATATATCCCTCATTGGGCGAACGGCCATGGGCTGCTCATTGGGACCATCTCGGTGGGGGGTGTGGGGGGGGGATGGCTTACCAGAGCCAATCTTTGGCACTTGTCATACTTTTTGGTGAACACCATTGCATCTCGCTCCATATGGGACCAAAAATACCCTTGACAAACTACCTTTCTAACCAGTGATCATGCCCTAGAGTGGTTTTCGTAGATGCCTTCGTGAATTTTTTTAAGCACATACTCTGCCTCATCTGGTCGGAGATATCTCAAGAGTGGGCCTGAGAAAGACCTTTTATATAGAGTTCTGTGGAGAAAACAAAACCTGGTTGATCGATATCGAATTCGGCATGCTTGGTGTTTGTCAGATGATAGCTCTCCACTTTTGAGGTAAGTAAAGATGTCATCCATCCACATCGATTCCATTGTTGTGTGGAAAATGTTGGTTTTGGAAACTTCAATGCTTGGGTTTGGAAATAATTCAAAAAGGACGTTTCTGTTTGTGATGAAATCAATAGCGGAGGCCAAATTTGTCAAGGCCTCAGCTTGCTTATTTTCTTCTCAGGGAATTTGTTGGATCCTGAAATCTTTAATCTTCATCGTCATGGCTTTCACCTCATCTAAATACGCCAGCATACAAAATCTTTGGCGAGGTAGTTTATTTGGACCTAATTCACCGCGAGCTAAATGTCCAAGACTTCTACTTCCAACTCTATCGCGATCCTCAATCCGGCGAGGAGAGCCTCGTATTCTGCTTCATTGTTGGTGGATCTTAATCCAATAAGGATGGTGTATTCCATTTGCTCTCTTGAAAAGGGTTTGAAGTACAACGCCAGCGTCGCAACCGTGTTGGTTGGATAATCCATGCATGAATAGTTTCCATCTAATGATGTCGCCACCTCTATTCTCTCGCTTCTTGGTGATATCAGGATCAGGATTTGAAGCAATATCGTATGTAAATTGAACTATGAAATTGACCAATACTTGGGCTTTGGTAGCCATCCTCGGCCGATAGTTGATGTGAAACTCGCCTAATTTAATGGACCACTTGAGTAGACGTCTAGAAGAGTCAGGTTGTTAAAGAATCTGCTTAAAGGGTTGATCCGTGAGCACAACAATAGGATGTTCTTGGAAATAGTGACTGAACTTTCTTGCAGTGATCATGAGTGCATATGCGAGCTTTTCGATTTTTAGATTATTGAGAAATGTATGCCCACATGTCTAAATATTTAATTATTATTTGAAATAAGAATTTATTTAATCATACAATTGAATATTATCTTATTATATCATGAGATGGTATGCATATTATTATATATCATGAGATGATATATCCCTACATTATTGAGAGATACGATATATGTGAAGAAATAAGATTTTCACACAGGAGATATTAATGTTGATTCTGATAATTTTAAACTACTTCATAATCGGTGATGAGATTAGACGTCTCATCTGTGAATACTATAATACTGTTAACCTCTATATGATATGATGATTTATCTCAATCATCAAAGTAGGTGATTTTGAATTAAAATATTGGTATATTAAAAATATACTGAATTGAATTATCGTAAGAAGTAAATAATCTAAAATTATCGCTTCATGATGAAATCTTACATTCGCTATTTGCAATTGACTTTAATCTAGAGAGGATGGTGAACTCAAATTATTGACATCGTAGTTAATTGAGGTCAATACCTCGGTATCTTGGGTGGTCATTGTTAGGTTTATTAGAACACTTAGTTCTCAAGATAAAATCTCACTCTCTTTTAAGAGAGAGCGGGTATCACTTGTGAGTTAATTTATTAATTTAGTCATTGAAATTTGAATTCTGTATTTTCGATAAATTATTTATCAAAATAAAGACTTATTATTTTTAATGACTAAATAAAAAATGAATTATGAATCATGAGAATTAGAATAATTAGAATTTTGTGACGGTTAATTAATCAAACCCTAATTATTGATACCCATGGAGAAGAATTTTAATGTGACATAAAATAGTGATGATTTTAGTCGTTTTGTATTGAGTGTAATTTAATTTATTTAATAAAATTAATTTAAATTAATTAAGTTATTAAATTAAGTTATACGATAACTAATACTTTTAATATTTTAATTAAGTTGCGATAAAAATGTGAAAAAAAACAACCAACATCCAAAATTACTTGATAATGATCTGATCTCCTTAATCTGCACAAGAAAACACAGACCGGGCGAGCCACTCAACAAACTCTAACAAAAGCATTTAATAAAATATAGTGGGAAATGCTAACGCCAGCCTGAAAAAGGCGTCCGTTAGTGAGTTCCACGTGGGACTTTATGGTAGTCATTAGATGTGAGGCTTTATGATATGACAGCAATGTCAGCTTTCTTTGAAATGATGTAAGCTACGTTTATTTCGGACCGAAAATATTTTCTTCGGATAAAATATTTTTTATGAATGAATTTATTTGTCGGCAATCTATTTTTTAAATCAATTTCTATTATTTATTTAGCATAAAAAAATATAAATAATTAAAAATACCAAGAACCAATAATCAATAACCTATTAATTATACCGTTACTTTGAAGTAAGCCTATTAAGGGATCAAATTCAAAAAAATTCGATCCAATTATAAACAAATTTAAATTCAATCCGAATTTGAATATGATAAATTCGCATTACTCAAATTCGAATCCGATCCAACTTATATGGATATCTGATCTAAATTCAATCCGATCTGTATTTTTTTTAAGAACAAATCAACTCATATAAAAAGGAAAGAAACCACCATCTTGTAAACAAGTCTATTTTTTTTTTAATATTAAAAAAGTAAAACAGTTTTTTTCAAAAAAAATTAAAATAAAACAGTTTTTTTGTAAAAAAAAATAAAACAAAATTTTAAAAAGTAAAACAGTTTTTTGAAAAATAAAACAGTTGTTTTTTTCACACACAAAAAAGTTTTTCTGGAGAAATATTTTCAGACAATAGAACAGTTTTTTTTTTATTTATAGAAAACAGTTATCTTTGTCATAAAAAACAAATTTTCTGGAAAAACTGTTTCAAAACAAAAAAAATTCACTCAAAATATTTTTTTGTGAAAACTGTTTTCAAAAACTTTGACAACTTTTTTTTTTAAAAAAAATAGTTATGTTAAGTCGTGGTGGTGATAGTAGTCGTAAGAGCAAGCGAGTTCTGAAAAATAATTTACAAAAAAAAAGTACCTCTTAAAATATATTTTTTCGTTGATCAGAAAATAATTTTTGTTGACTTTTTTATTTTCTACGCTAATAAACGAGGGCAATATAGAAAATAATTAATAAAAAATATTTTTTGTTGAAATAAATGGAGCGTTAAATTATGGAGTCAAATGACGAAATTGACCTCATAGGGTCAGTATCTCCTACATCACCTAACCCCAGGGAACAGCTTCCCTCACTCTTAGAAATTCTTCTTAACTGCCTCTCTCTAAAAGCCCAATTCAATTAAACCATACAAATCTGTCAAAAGCAAAACAATTGTAGTACTAAAAATTGGCTTCAGATTTTAAATTATTTGTTATTATTGAAATTATTTGGTGACGAATATTAATGTGTAGATTTTTTTAAAAAATTGGCCCAATTTGGCCACTTTTTTCCAGATTTTCTAGATATTTTAAATTTTCAAGATTTTAATGAACTTTTTTAATCGTTTGATCAAGATTGTATACTTTTTCGATTTTTCTTGAGGAGAGGAAACTAAAAATGTAAAACTTTGTTCAAAATTAGAAAAGAAAAACCTAATAACTAAAATATTAGATAATTTATTGAGTAAAAATGATTATCTTTAATGATTTTTTTTTAAATTAGATAAAAATAAATAAATTTACAAACTCTTCTCGTCATGAGGACTCAAAAAAGTATAAGAAAATTTTGATCAAACGTCAAAAAAGGTTCACTAAAAATAAAATAATTTAAAATCAAAATACATAAAAAAATTATAAAATAACTACACGAAACATGCCTTTTCCAGTTCCTATTGATGAGAGGAATTTAAAAATATTAAAAATTATTTAAATTTAAAAAAATCACTAAAAACAGAAACATTAGCTAATTTATCAAGTTAAAATATTTTTTTTTTAGTGAATTTTTTTTAAAATTTTATATTTTCAGACTCCTCTCGTCAAGAGATACTTAAAAAATATAAAATTTTGATCAAATAATGATAAAAGATCACTAAAAACAAAAAATCACCAAAACCAAATCAACTAATTTTTTTTTAAAAAAAAGTCTAGGTAAGACAGGGCCATTCCGTTTTCCAGAATTTTTAAAATGTAAAAATTTTATTTAAATTATAAAAAAAATCCACTAAAAATAAAAAAATAGCTAATAGGTGGAGTAATTTTTTTTTTTTTATCTTTAGTAAATTTTTTTCCTAAATTAGATAAAACTTCTCTCTATATTTTCAGACTTCTCTCATTAAGAGAAATAAAAAAAATATATAAATTTTTGATCACATAGTTAAAATAGTTCATTGCATGAGAAAAAACTCAAAAACTCAAATTGCTAAAAAAAAATAAACAAAAAAAAAAAATTAAGCCAAACTACATTTAATGTCACCAGAAGTCACTGCTGGACATATGCAATGGTTTTTTCTTTGGGATGAGTCTTATATGCAGTGCAAGATTTTTGAACTCTATTTTTGACGAATTTTGATAATTTAAATAATTCATATTATAGATTTTATAGACAACTTCAATACTATAAAAATTACTTTGATATGAAACATATCAGTAATCGATCAATATAAATTAATATAAATATAAATAAGTATAATCTTGTTAGCCATACTCATTTATTAAGTTATAAAATTTGAACGGATACTGAATTATACCAAATTAACGTAATTTTTTATAATATTAATTTTTATAATAAAATTTATAATATATATAATTTGAATTAGTAAAATAGAACCCAAAATATGACTGCAGATAAGCCATGTGGTTTACTTTTTAATAGGAGTAATTTAGAGAGAGAATTTAACAGGTGATCAATTGATGGTAAAACGAGTATGGAGAGAGAAAGGCTAAAATGGTCCTTTAGAATATGAGACCATAATTGATCCTTTTGAAAAGACAAGAGAGTATAAACATTGATGAGCTTGCATTGGTTAAAGACTACAAAAAAGTACTGTTTTGACATGCTTAACGGCCGCCTATTAGACGGTCAACATAGGAACCGAAATACGGATGACAATGTACCACAAAGATATAAGAAAGGGTATATTTCACTCTTACCCCCTAAACTATAGGCAGATTATTTATATCGTCCTTAAATTATTGATTGTGTCTATATCATCCTTTAACTATTCAAATTTTGTCAATTCGGTATAATTATTGATTTTTTTTCAAATCCTGGGCAAAAAAATGAACGATCGACACTTTTAGGGTGGCAGCGATCATGTTCGTGCAATTAAAGGGTGGTACGGACTTTCAGACACAAAATCACGCTTGCCTCACATGATTTTTTTATAGGAGTATAAAATTATTCCATCCAATGAATAATGGGCTAAATGCAGAATCAGAATTTCAAATTTCTTTGATTTTAGGCTCGAAATAGTCGATCAAGTTTAGGGAGATTTCATGCTTTGTAGGTATATATATGGAGTGTATGTACATATTTTTGGCAAGAGATTTCCCTCTAACTGAGTAGAATGTCGATCTTATCCTTAAATAGTACACAAATAGCCGTTCATCCATTTTTACATCTATGATTTGGACAAAAATATGTAATCAGACCGAATTGACAAAAAATAGATATTAAGGGATGACATACATAGACACAATTAATAGTCTAGGAATAACATAAACAATCCAATTATAGTTTAGAGGGTAAAAGTGAAATATACCCATATAAGAAATTCTTATCTAATGAATTTTATCAACTTGTTAAATTCAAAATGTAAAATTTGCAATGATTGCTTGATAGAGAATGTTGTGGGGTGGAAGAAAATTGAATGCAGATAAAGTCATAAAAAAGTTTTCGGTGGCTCTGGGCTTTGCTCTACTAAGCCAGCAAGACAGCGCTATTCTAAGAGCGTCTCTCAGACGATCAAGTTAGTGACTAGAGAAAATAAGAGAGCAAGAGAAAGTTCTTAAGCTTTGATTCTAGAGAGAGAAAGTGAGTGAGAGAGAGTGTGTTCATTACTCATCCATGGGAGAGAAGTCCTTATTTTATAGTGTAGCTCGGCGCGTGTGAACATGCGCTAGATGCTATGCCAGTGAGTAGGTGGCTGACCCAATCATGCCTTTATGAATGAGGTTGGTAATTAGTCTGTCATATCATAAGAACTTAAGCCTAAGCATGCTGGTTGCAGGGAAACTTTGCATGTACGCTATCCTTTACTCTTACATCTTGGTCAAGTAGCTCTGCCACAATGATCGTTGTGCTCGTGGTCTGAGCTACAACGTTGAGGTGGCCGATCAGACTTGTTATAGAGTGACAGTACAGTGATGATGCACGACGAAGCTCGGCTATAATGGTGTTTGGATATCTTATCCCCGTACAATTGCCTCCCAACTCACATGAGCTTAGTTACCACTACAAAGATTATGTAGTTGCTTGCCTCGAGAATTTCAATTCACTATAGCTCAATTAAGGCAATTTGAAAGTGCCCATGTGAACTCTGATTTGTTGAGCAGCTCAATTATGGCACATAAATCGAAGTGAAGCACATGCTCTTAGGCGTTGTTTGAGAGGAAAAACAAGACGGGTCGAGTTCCCTTATAAATAGGGGACCCAAACCGTCTTTTACACACTTTTCACTTCCAGAGCAATCATAGAGAGAGAAAGTGAATGCCAACCAACAAGCCATTGCCGTTGTCTCTGTCGCTACCTTTACACCATCGCCATCATCACCGATAGCATCTCCATCGCCACTAACTCTGTTTCACCTTCTCCGAAAATCTCTAAGGGATCTTGTGAATTTTTATTTTTGCAAAATGTTCTTCAAAAGTTCGATGATATAATATGACATTTGTTGTTTTTGCTTTGAATATGCAATTTTCATAGCATAGATTTGCATGCAGAACTTCAAAATCGACACTCTGTGTTAGAGTGATCGCCACAGCTATTCGATGAACAACTGTTGAGCTTTCCTTGTAATAAATGCCTCAAAACCTTGTTTTAATCTGTTTCCATTTGTTGAAATGATTTTTACTCATGTTGCATATGAATTTCATAGGATACCATCTTTGCATCTTGACTTAGTATTTTGGACACTTAGGGTTAGGGTTTTGCCCCCAAACCGTCTGGTTGGTAACAAAACATGAAATCGGGCAAACGGTTTAATTCCATCTTATAAATTCACTGTAGCTTGATTAATGCCAAACTTTTGGCCACGTGGGGTAGAGCTTGGAATTCACATGTAGTTCGGCTAGCTTTGCCTCTAGTACGTTCAATGCGATAGACCTGAACTAGGTTAATAACTCGGACTGACACGACTTTGTTTTCTTTTAGACATATGGAACTTAATTGAGGTCAACAACTAGTTCACAACACAGCTTCCTTTGGCCAAATTTCGGAGTGATCGCGGGATCCTGGACGACGTTCTCATAGAAGTACCTGGGCCAAACAAGGTAGCCGCTACCGTACAAGGGAACAGTAACCGCATCCTAGTTCGGATTTGGCTGATTTATTCGGCGAGACTTTGGTTCCCTGTTGGCCCACTACAGAAAGAGGTGATGGCAATGGGCCTTACTCACCTTCATGGAGGCCATTTTTTGCATCGAATTTTTTGAAGGTGTACAATGTAGTTCGGCCTAAGCGTGAGCCTGACATTAACATCCCCTCGGGGAACCACTATCTGAGGCTAAAAAACAACAAAAAGCTATAGACTAGGTTAGTGCTCGGGAACCCGGATAAAGATGTATACTTAAATAAGTTCATTTGGGTCTTGGGTAACTGGGAATTCCTTCTCGATGATGATGGGCTTTGGGGCTTTGGGGCTCTGAGGCATAATGACCGTATTAAAGATGGTAAAGGTCTGTCTTCATCATGCATGTTTAAGTTTTTTGTTCTACAATAATGTGCATACTTTTATTAGGTTCATAAATTCAACAGCTTGGCTGTTTGATTTGGAGGCTTCAACAATTGGTAAGAGGCAATAATTGATCAGTGTAAGGCCGTGATCTCCCGACCTAACAATTGTAAAGGGCCCCACGTGGTATCAAGATCGCTCAGGTACAAACCTCTATACCACCACACAATTTGACACCAAACTGCCCAACTGCCCACCTGGGACAGTTTGCTCTGCCCCTCTCCAAATCAGAGAGCCAGGCAATCCAGCTCAGTGCAACGAATCTTCCAAATTGACAGACTGAACTATCAATGATTGGTTGAATGTCGACAAGGTAGATGGGGAAAAAGAAGAGGAAGATGCTGATTCTAAGTCCAGCTCTATCCAGTTATCAAGTAGTGCACTTCGAGTTGCTCTTGCAGAGGAAGTTCCAACAGAGTGATTAAACAGCTCAAAAGAAAAGGAGGAAGATGAGGAATATAAGCAGTAGTACGGAAATAATCTAGCCGTAGTCTATCTAGCGCTTGTTTCAGTTATGTGTCCATTCTCTTCATGGTAAGCACACTTTCATCTTTGATTTCTTTTCTTCGGATCCATTCCCATCAAGATCAGCTTCTTATAATATGGTGTACCTTGGATGTGGGCTAGGAGTTTATAGATCAGTTCTTTCAACACCACATGATCTCCTTGCCTGATTCGTCCTTCACATTCCTCTATACTCTCTTTGTGGCACCTGACTGAGCTCTCTCCTCAAGATGATGTCACTGCTTGTCGTTTTGCTAATCTGGCATCATCTTTCCACCAGGCGTACTTATCTACTTGATCCATCAAGTCGTATAGCTTGGTGGGTAGATCTAGAGTGAGGTCATCCGAGAGCTTCTCCCCGTACGTGAGCCCCAGCTTATAGCTAACCACCGCTAGTCTTTCGAATAACCATCAATCTCTTTGTACAATTCCCAATACCTCTTATTGGAATTGCTGAGTGTTTCATTCTTTCCATTCTTGAGTGTTAAGAGTGAGCTGACTCCTTTAGGAGTTTTGGTGTTGACGACGAACCGAATTACGAAAGACTCGAATAGTTGAGTGAAATCTCCTATGGAGCCAAATGGGATCTTCTCAAACCATCTCAAGCCGAGGTCTCTTAGGATTGAGGGGAACACCCTGCATATTAGTGTGTCAAGGTGGCTCCATAGCGCCATCATTTTTCGGTAATAACCGATGTGCAACTTCGAGTTCGATTTTTCATCATACATAGTAAATTTGGGCAAGTTGAACTTCTCCGAAGGTTCCATTCCCTTAATCTTGGGTATGAATGGCGACTGGTACCTTAGGAGAAGTTGTTCCATGTGAATTGATCTCGAGGCCCTCGCCAATGATTTAGACGTGTAGCTGACTTCACCGTCGTAGCCGACTTCACCACCAGCATGACCCATACGTCCACTATTCCTTACCTCATTTGGCTTTCAGTGCATGGAGAAGGTCCATGTGGGATATAGATCGGCTCGGTGGATCCTTAAGCTTGCTTGAAGCCACAATTCAGTTGTCGCTATGAATGTGCGCCTTGTCATAATGTGAACAAGCCCTCTTTTCCCTTCGAGCCCCCCCCTCCAAGGTAAGACGTCTTGCTCGACTACTCGGACCTCGGACAACGATTCACCTATGCTATTTGCGGGCAACTTAAAGCTATTGGCAACTAATATT
>BRYE01000014.1:9763655-9778655 GCA_030159115.1 Actinidia arguta var. hypoleuca | reverse complement strand
CATTCAAACCTTCCACAAAAGTTGCATGGGCCTTTTCTAAAAGCATGATTTCCTAAAAGAAACATATCAATAACAAGGAGTTGTTTGTCCACGCATTATTTAACACGACCATAAAAATGATCACACAAGCTATAAATAAACCTCTCTTAGTTGCATACAAAGCCACATTAGCTCAAATCAATTTGATTCTACAAATGACAATTCAACTCAACAATGGAAACCGCATCCTTCCTATAAATAAAATTTAGGCAGCTTGAAACTAGCTGGGTGGTGCCAAACGCATGAAAAATTTACGCCCATCAGAAGAATGTCACCTGAAGCTAAGACAGTCATATACTCAACAACACTCACTTGCAATGTGTGCAATCATCTGGAACTTATAACTATATAAAAAATATTATCAATGCAACATGCTGGGGTTCCTAGGATCGTGCACTGAGGTGAGTATGACGAATAGTATATGATCTCCATCTCCACTGAACTAGGCTGCATCTGCACCCATCGACTGATACCCGCTGCCTTTTTATGGTTACAAGACATGTGTCGGTCACTTGGTTTACCCTTTTAGATAAATACCTTGGTTATCATGAAGCTATCCTTCTGTGTGCGGCTTGAAATCCTTGGGTCCGTAATGCTGAGAGCTGCGCCTCACTATCTTTTTACACAAGTAGCAGTAATGGGATTGGCATTGCCAGCACATGATGTGATTGTTATTGTTAACCTGTTAATACAAACATGGATGATTCATATTCTCTGGATCCTCTGAAGTGCAGGGGGAGTATTCCTGGAGTGTACAAAACGACATCATTTTGTACATTCTAGAAACACTCTACACTCCTGCACTTCAGAGGATCCGAACTCATTCAAACACAAGGTGATGCGAGACAGCAGACAGTTCTTTTGTCATTTTCAAGGGAATAAAATGAAAATGTACTTATTATGGCTTAACTCGAAACAAGAGCACTGAGAATAGAAATGCCATTTAGATACGAGGTCCGTAGCCCATAATCTTTGGTCAACATGTGGTCATCCTAGATGATGCTTCATGCATACCGTTAGAAGTCTTAGTCCCACATCACTTATTTAAACTATCTAAGCTTAGCATATATAATTTAAAAACTACTTGATGCAGATAGCGTAGCCCTTACATATATAGAGTACCGGGATAGATTTGGGCTCAGGCTTACGTTGTCCAAACTGGACCGGAATACCCTAGTCTGATTTCAGGCAAATTCCACCGTTTAAGCCTCGAAAAGGGCGATTTTGCCATTTTAGAAAAGATATTTACTTAATAAATTAGGCTATGTAATTCCGATTTAGGCTATATTTTTTGGGATTTGTTTCTTTAGTTGTCTAGATTCTAGATTTGGTCTTAATTTAATTTTTTTTCTTTTTTGGTATTTTTAAAATTTTTTGATTTACGGGTCTAATTTAGTAATTAGGGTTTTCAGAGTTTATAAATATTGAAAGGACTTTCGTCCTAAGTAGTTTTTTGATTAATAAAATTATAAAATATTTTATAAAATTAGTTTCTCTTATTGTGTTGCATATGTTTGTTTGGATTAACTTTCACCAATCACGTTTATCCTTGCATCACTACTCCATCTATTGCCAATGTCCTTTGTCAATAAGCATCAAGTAACTTCTATGTATTATAAGTCTGTGCACTTCTTTTGAACCATTATCCACAAGGAGAGAAGTCCAAAAATATAAAAAAAAATAATTTAATTTGAAACAAAGTTCATTAAAGACAAAAAAAATTATTTGTATCCCAAAAATTTTTTTTTCAAATTAGATGAAATTTTTTATATTTTTTGATTCCTCTCGCTAAGAATAATCAAAAATTATAAAATTTTGATCAGAAGCCGAAAAAAAATTACTAAAAATAAAAAACTCAAAAAACAAGAAAGCCAAAAACACAAAAAAAACTGTACCCCAAACTGAGCATTAAAAAAAAAAAAAAAAACAAGACTTTAAACCACTTACAAACCAGTCCCCCTTTTATTTTCCCAAAATTTCTACTACCTTCCTATCTTAATATATACTATATATTATTACAAAAGTTAGTAGCTCATTGCCTCTCAAATTCTCAATCTAATTTTCTCATATATTTTTAATTTTTATGTTATTTAAAATTACATATCATCAAAGTATTGCAATCTTATTGGTCCAAAAATACTACATATTATTGCAAAATGTTAGTAGCTCATTGACTCGCAAAACCTCAATCTAATTTTCTCATATTTTTTATTTTTTATGGTATTTAAAAATACATGTCATCAGAGTACTACAATCTTATTGGTCCAAAATATTTTTTTTATTTTATTTAGTCAAACTTTTAAAAAAATCTTAATTTATGCCATCTCAACATTGATTAGGAAATAAAAGTAGCTAAATTTTGAATGTATCAATTATAATAAATTTGCTTTCAACTCTCATTTAAGACTATAATGTTAATTTTTAATTTAGACATTTTATATTAAGAACTCCAAAAGACACCTTATTATAATTGGCATAATAGTGAAAAGTATTCTAATAAATAAGGAAATGATTGAATCATAAAATGAAAAGTTCTTATAATTTTACGATTTTAATGTTGTGGCTCAGCAATGTAGTGTGTCGGGTTTGAAACCATAATATATATATATATATATATATATATATATATATATATATATATATATATATATATATATATATATATATATATATATATATATATATATATATATATATATAGTTTAAAAGAAATGTATACTTTTTTTAAAGCATTTTATAGCAAAAGAAAGAAAGTGATGAGGGATGAATTTTCGATCACTCAAAATTAACTTCAGAGAAAGAGATGACCCAACCCTAAGTAATCATGTCGTCACATTGTTCATGAAAAAGCATATTGTCAAATCTGGGAAGGTCACGTCGCTAATATCCCTTATGATTGCCACTCAGCAAGCCAAGCTGTTTTACGTCGCCTATAGTCTCCTTCTAGTTTCTCGTCTCCAAATCATACTACTCATTAGTTTATGTTGTCAATATCTCTAGACCGAGGTGAACGTGGTTGACTCCATCTCCACCACAGTCTCCTATAGTTGCGGCACTCTCTCCACATGGCAACATTCACCCATTACGCCGCTATCTCCGATCACGGCTTCCTTATGTGGTTACCTAATGATTGTGCCGCGATCTCCTTACACGTCTATGATATTTTCATCTATAAAAGTTGCTCATCATTCTCCAGATTAAGGTAATTGCAATCACAATTCTTAAGCTATTGTTCTCTAATTTCTCTGTTGTGCTTTATCTTGTAAATTTATCTCCTATGATCTAATCCCCATGCCGGAGAGTTTTTGAATGGCCTCACCCTAGACGATAACGTTTGTCTTCCTACACAAGTAACTGAGATTGTCACCTTAAAAATTATGACTGTTAGTTGTTCACTCCAAATTTTTACCTCAAAAGAAAGAAAGAATCTATACTATATGTTAGTATATAACCTTATCAGGTAATATAATTCCACAAATTGCTCATTTGGACTTTGAATGCCATAAATATCTCTATATATTTATCTTTATAGTGTACATCCTTAACTGCTAAAATCTATAAAATCTTTGAAATCATCACATATATTTATATAAAGTATTTACACAACTTATAATAATACAAGTATTTCTTTCTTTTTCTATACTATTACATCAATCACATCGAAATCAAGCTTTTTCACTAAACAAGTATGCCAATTTTCTCTCTTAAGTTTGTGTTATTTGTATCGGTGAATAAAATGATATACTCAATCCTGCTTTCTTGTATTATTATAGTTTCATTCCTTTAGTTTATAAATCCTACTTGCTACATTTTATATTTTTTCAGAAATGCATCTTTTATATATATATATATATATATATATATATATATATAAGAACGGGTGTAATACAGGAATATTTTTAAAACAACATTATCTAATCTCTATCATACACCCGTTCTCTTTTAAATTCTGAGCATTGATAGAATATATATAGCATAGATATTATAAGATGATAAGTTCAATGCTCTTTGGAAGTCGTCTCTTGTCTTTACATTTTCCTCTTCTTTCCTTTATCATTTTTGCTTATGAATCTTATTTAAATTGTTATAAGACATTACAATCTGTTGTGGTAAAAATCTAAGCGAGCAATCAGAATTGCTCTTCAACATCGGCACTGGACCTTGGCAAGTACTTGGGTGACCTGCGCAGAATAAAACAAACGTAATTGGCTGGGGTGAAGTTGCTCAAAACCCCTTCGATGTGTGAATCAGACCAAGGCGATCAGGAGATAATCAAAGGCTATATGGGCGAGTATTATATGAAAAGTGTCTGTGTTGCCTGTGTTAAGCGTTCCTTTTCATAATAGGGGAGCGACTTTTATATAGATGGAGTAATGGGCCATGTCAGTGGATAATGACAAGATCCTCGGAAGGATAAGTATAGAAAGATATCCGAGATAATGTATGAGGTTGCTATTTGGAGAGCAATCCGCAATTATAGGAGTCGTGATGGAGTTGAAGTCTAATGGAGATAGTTTTCTTGTAGAGGTGGAATCCTCACAGAAGCGGACTCTAATCAGATAGAGTGATGGAGGAGTCTCGCGGTGGTAGACTCCTTAGAGAGGTAGGTCCTCATGGGTTTGGTCTATGATAAGGCGAAGTAACCCACCTCGCCCATTGGCAATAAAGAGATAAGATAGCATCCCCCGGTGTATTGGTAAGATAAGCAACTAGTGGCGATGAGTCATGGGCGACCAGGACTTTAGTGGTGATAGGGTGATATGATACTTCAAGTGACGTGCCTATATTGGTAGGCGGATATTTTAACCCACATCAGTAGCCTCTTACTCGAGATGCCGAGGTGAAACACTTGGTATCATTGAGTAACAAATCGTTTGGCGAAATGGCAAAATTGGCGACAATCCATTTTGGTAAAATTGACGATGTAAACTTTAGACATAAGGTGAAGTAAAACTGGCGACCATCAAAACTTATGGCAATCAAGACGACTTATTGTAATAAATGAGCGTTCTTGATAATGACGACATCCACAATGGCGATCAAGATGCTTTATCATATCATAATGAATGGACGTTATTGATTATGGCGACATCCACAACGACGATCAAGATGCCTTATCATATCGTAATGAATGGGTGTTTTTGATTATGGTGACATCCATAATGGCGATCAAGACACCATATCATATCGTAATATATGGGTGTTCTTGATTATGGCAACATCTACAATGGCAATCAAGATGCCTTATCATATCGTAATAAATGGGCGACCTTGATATTGGCGACATTCTCAATAGCGATCAAGGTGACTTATCATAATGTAATGAGTGAGAGACTTTGATATTGGGGACATCCATATTTAACGACAACATAATTTTTGATGAGAAATTCAAGGGAAAAGTTTTATTAAATAATCATAAAGATAGGCGATTATAAAATAATTAACAATACAAAATGGAGCATCTGGCGATGTCGTTCTTGGTGATCAGACGAATTACTGGTAATACTTCTTCAAGTGTTAGGCGTTCCAAGGGTGGGGAAGGGCTCTTCCGTTCATGTCTTCCAACCAATAAATTCTGGGTCTAAATACTTAGACAACTTTGTAAAGGCCTTCCCAATTAGGACTGAGCTTTCCTACATTTGGCTTCTTTATGGCCAAGGTAACTTTTCTCAAAACTAGGTCACTTGGCAAGAAAGATCTGTGCTTGACCATTTGATTGTAATATTTGGTCACCTGGTGCTTATAGGCTACTTGACGTATTTCAGCTCGCTCCCTCTTCTCATCGATTAGGTCCAAGTTGAGTCTCAATTCAATTTCTTTATTTTTTTTGTTGAAATTTGAGGTCCTGAAGCTTGGCATTCCAATTTCTACCGGGATAACAAATTCCGTCCCATAAACCATAGAAAATGGCATCTCGTTAGTAGGAATTCTGCTCATCATATGGTATGCCCAAATTATGCTTGGCAAGTTTCTACCCATTCATTTTTAGACTTTTCTAGTCTCATCTTCAATTTTTTTAAGATCGTTTTGTTGGTAACTTCGACTTGACCATTTGCTTGAGGGTGGTTAGGCGAGGAAAAATGGTGAGAGATGGCGAGGTTCGAGCAGAATTGCCTGAATTTCTTGTTATCGAATTGCTTGGCGTTGTCCGAGATGATAACTTGGGGATTCCGAATCGACAGATGATATTTTTTCATGTAAAATTTATGGTATTTCTCTCTGTGATTTTGGCAAGGGATTCCGCTTCTATCCATTTGGTAAAGTAATCAATGGCGATGATCAGAAATTTTCTTTGTAAGGGAGCTTGGGATAGAGGTCCAAGTATGTCCACGCCACGCTGAGCAAAGGGCAATGGGCTGGTTATCAGGACCATCTCAATGGGAGAAAGATGACTCACTGGAGCAAACTATTGGCATTTATCAAAATTCCTTGTGTATGTTGCCGCATCTTATTCCATATGTGGACAGAAATAACCTTGTCGAATTGCTTTTCTCACCAACGACCTCGCCCCAGAATGGTTTCCACATATGCCTTCATGGATTTTTCTCAACATGTATTCACCTTCTTCAGGTCGGAGACACCTTAAGAGAAGCCCTGAAAAAGATCTCTTATAAAAGATTCCGCGGAGAATGCAAAACTTTGTAGATTTGTATTGGATCCGGCGAGCTTGGAGTTTGTCCAGAGGTAACGTGTCATTCTAGAGATATGCGATAATTTTGTCCATCCATGTCGGGCAAGTACTTGTCTGAAAAATTGGTTTTACAACGTTAATACTTTGATTTGCTAAGAACTCCAGAGGTATACTTCTGTTTGAGATAAAATCAAAGGTCGAGGCTAAGTTAGCCAGAGCATCGGCCTTCCTATTTTCTTCCATGGGGATCTGGCTAATTTTGAAATCTTTGATTTTTCCGGATATGGTTTTTACTTCATCCAAATAGGTTAACATCGTAATATCTTTGGTGAGGTAGTCTCCGTGGACTTGATTCACCACTAGTTGTGAATCATTGAAGGCGTCCAAAAAATCTACTTTTTTTCAGTTTCAACTCGTAGCCCGACGAGGAGAGCTTCATATTCGGATTCGTTATTGGTGGCTTTAAATCCTATACGGATGGCGTACTCCATCTGCTCACCTGAAGGAGTTTGGAGAATCAGTCTCGTGCCACAATCGTGCTGGTTTGAAGATCCATCTACGAAGAGTTTCCATATGGAGAGATCGCCCGGGTCAGGTTGCTCTAGAGTTTTTACCTAGGGTGGGCCTTTCTCAGACTCCAGGGTGACGTCATATGTAAATTCGTCCACAAAATTAGCCAAGGCCTGACCCTTGATCGCCATTCTTGATTTGAAATCAATGTGGAATTCGCTCAATTCGATGGATCATTTGAGAAGCCTTCCCGAGGTGTCTGAAAATAATTGGAATCCGCTGGAGAATTTGATTCAAGGGCTGGCCAGTCAACACCGCAATTGGATGTGCCTGAAAATAATGGCAGAGCTTTCTGACGATGATAAGGAGAGCATAGGCGAGTTTTTTAATTTTCAATTATCTGGTCTCGGCTCCCATAAGAACTTTACTGACATAGTATCCAGGTTTCTGAATTCTGTCCTCTTCTCGAATCAACACTGCACTTATTGTCGTCAGCGAGACGGACAAATATATAATAAGTTCCTCGCCCGTAACTGAAAGTGCAAGGAAGGGAGGTGAGCCAAGATACTCCTTCAATTGTTGAAACGCTGCTTTGGACTCCTCATTCCATTGGAAGTTCTAATTTTTCCTCAAGATCTTGAAGAACGAGAGGCATTTGTCAGCTAACTTAGAGATGAATCTATCAAGGTTAGCTACTCGCCCAGTTAATTGTTGCACCTCATGGATGTTCCTTGGCGAGGTCATGGTAAGTAGGGCACGAATTTGGTCTGGATTGGCCTCGATTCCTCGCTTGGTCACCAAAAAACCAAAGAACTTACCTGAGGAGACACCAAAGATGCATTTAGAAGGATTGAGCATCATTTGGTACTTTCAAAGGAAGTCAAATGTTTTCTTTAGATGGGCGATGTGATCTATAGCTTTGAGGCTTTTGACGAGCATATCATCTATGTAGACTTTCATAGTTTTCCCAATCAACTCTCTAAACATCTTGTTCACCAATCTTTGGTATGTTGCCCCTGCATTTTTCAAACCAAAAGACATGACCTCGTAGCAATAAAGCCCCTTCTCGATAATAAATGAAGTTTTTTCTATGTCGGGCAGATGCATTTTGATTTGGTGATATCCGAAGAAGGCGTCCATAAAACTGGGGAGCTCATGTTTGGAGGTGGCGTCAACTATCAAATCAATCTTTGGCAAAGAAAAATTATTCTTTGGACACGCTTTGTTGAGGTTGGTGAAGTCAACACATACTCTCCACTTCTTTCCTTTTTTGGGGCGACGACAACATTGGTGAGCCAATCTAGGTAGTGAGATTCTGTGATAACATTGGCCTTGATTAGCTTAGCTACTTCTTCTTCTATCATTTTCAGTCATTCATGGGCGAACTTCCTTCTTTTTTGGTGAACTAGAGGATAGGCAGGATTGGTAAATAATTTGTGAGTGGAGACCTGAGAATTTATTCCTAGGACATCGCCCTGTGACCATGCAAAAATATCATAATTCTCTTTCAAGAATTTTACCAAAGCAACCCGTAGTTCTTTAGTTAGCTTTGTCCCAATCATAACGTGGCGATCTGAATGATCTGGGTGAATAGAGACTAGATTAACTTCTTCTAGTGGTTTGGTATTCTCCGACTCTCTGGGGTCCACTAGGGTAGTCTATTCTATCTTGTCCCTTAACATCTCCATTTAGGAGTCGGTGATCTGTAATTGCTATTGGCTGTTTGGTTTGGAATGAGATTCATCTTTCATGACTGAGATAAAACACCATCTAACAACTTTCTAGTCGCCCTGAACTTCACATATGCTAGTTGTAGTGGGAAACATCATTTTCAAATGATAGGTTGACATTATGGCCTTGGTTCCTCCTAAAGTTGGATGACCCAGGATTGCATTGTAGGGCGATGGGTAGTCTACCACAATTAAGTCTTGTCAAACGGTAGTCTGGTGAGGTTCTGTCCCCAAGGTCATGGGCAATTTGATCCATCCAAGTGAATGGGTGGTGTTTCCTCCAAATCCGACCAAAGGAGTGTTGAAAAGGTGGAGCCTATCTAATCCAATTTTCATCTTGTTAAATGCTGAGATGAACAAAATATTTGCCGAACTCCCATTATCAATCAATATCCTCTGTACATTAAATTTGGCAATGACGGCTGAGACGAGAGGTTGTAAACTTCTTCCTTTGCTCTTCCACTGACACTCCTGGCATGCCTTTTATGAGACGAGTTTGAACATCCTCCTGACCCAAAATTGGCATGAATCACTTGTATGTCTCCAGCGGTTGGTCTGTTGTCGCCATATCTCCTTCCAAGTGAGTCAGGGGCCGGACGATCTGCAACTTACTTTCTCAAATATTACTTTTTGATAAGGTCAGCTATTTGTTCTTTCAACTAGAAGCAATCCTCGGTGTTGTGTCCATGATCTCGATGGAACTCACAATACTTATTTCTATTACTCTTTCGGGGATCAGTTTTGATTTTTCCAGGCCACTTGACGAATTATTCGTGCTTGATCTCCGTGAGTACCTGGGCAATGGGGGCGTTAAGAGGGGGAGTGTCAGCTCTGGTCGGCAAGGTGATGTAGGAGGGCACTTGTCATTGTTTCGTCGCCTCGAATCCTGATCTGGCCTTTTGTTTCTCGTCTCATCACAGTAGTTTATTCGTCTGGTGTTGGGTTCTTTCCTTTTATCATCTCTTTTCCGCCTTCTTCGTTTGGCTTCAGCCAATTCTTTTGCGGCAAATTATTTGTCAGCTTTTTCTTGGAGAGTGGACAAGGCTTCTGGGACGTTTTTTGAGAGAGAATCAAATAATGGACCCGGACGTAGTCCTTCCATCATCGCAATGATCACCACTTTGTCACTGGGATCCTCGATCTCCAAAATGGCCTGATTGAATCGCTTTACATAATCCTTTAAAACTCTCTCACTCTCCTTTTGGTGGGTGGTTAAGAGATGAGAAACATTCTTCTGCCTTACTCAGCAACTCATAAAATTGGCGACGAAAAGTCTACTTAAATCGTCAAATGAATCAACGGTTCTGAGGGATAGTTTTCTGAACCAAGATCTCGCCGGATCCTTTAACGTTGTAGAAAAGGCCTTGCACATTACTTAGTCAGAATATCCTTGGAGTGACATTAAGCTTTTGTATGAATCTAGATGATCCATGGTATCATGCCCTGCACCCGGCCTATGCGAATTATGGGCACGTGATGGCCATTGGCTAGCCCACCGAGGCCCACTTATCTTCATACAGTTGATCACATGTGCATACTCATTTAAAATGATACAAATTTTTTACGAAAATATCATACTGTATGAAAATAAAAAAGTGTGACGTGCACACAAGTATACAGAGTTGTGCCTAAATTTTAAACTGCTTACATACATGTCGAAACTAACTTCAATTAATTATATATCGTATAGCCAACATAATTACATCATCTAGGGCCTAGCCCATTATCAAAACTACATAATAAGGCTCGTAGGCCACAAAACTAAATTCTTCTTGCTAACTTCATCTTAAGGCTTTTCGGACTGGCTTTCTAAAAATATTTTCGAAAACGTAAGCTAAAAGTTTTGTAAATAACAACAATGCATGAACGTAAAATACCATGGATCGTGGCATATCATACATATATCATTAATTTAGAATGGTTGAGCATAAACATAGATTTTTTTTAAAATTGAATCTTCGTAAACTTGAAGTTCACGTAAACATAACATAACATATCTGAAAAACATACCGTGGGCATTCAACATATTATGACTTCTTGAAATCATGAACATATCATAGGTGAAACGACTCGGCATAACGTAGTGACCATATAAGTCGGGTGACTCTTTAGGTTAGAGATCTCTATTGTACCGGATGATCTTATTTCATGTCCTCCATCTGTCTTAGAACTATCTGGATTGATTAATGTCCCACCAGAAAGGACCTCGAGTGTCACCGTGTAGACATACTTTGAACATACTTTGTTTTTCACATAAATCCATGCTAAGCATCAAAATTATTTTATAATTATATCAAAACATTCATCCATGCGCTTTCAATACATAGCATAACAATATTTGCATACATTTAAAAAACATGTCGTTCATATCATAACATATTCATTTAATGCATTAAAATATGGAAAACATTGAATATGCATAGTATGTATTGAAAATATTTCAAAAATACATAATTTTGTTCATGGCATCATGTTACTCATCTGAGTTTTCCTAACTAGGTTCTAAGCAACATGTTCCGACATGTAAAGGATAAAAACGTCAATATCACGCTCAATGATACGAGAATAAACAAATCGAACTAATATAAATTTCTGACTTAACCCAAAGTATACTCGTTCTAAGATGATATTCTTAGAAATAAGGTTGAGGGCTCCTAATTAACTATTCATAAACTTCACTCTCGTAATGCGAAAATAAGACAATTCTCTAGGCCATGATCTCTAGGCAAGATAATAGCATAAAATTAAGATTTTGAATATTACTCCCTTAACACTAGTTCCTTCATCGCATCACATTCACTTCAAGATATTTATCCTACATTCTAGATCAATCTCATTTGGAAATATACTTAAGGACCTTTAATTTGATAGGTCATGGTCAAAAATGCATTCCAAATGAAGAAGTTATGTCTAATGAAACAAGGAACTAAAATTTGGAAAAATAATGTTGTTGATAGAATTTTGGGTCAACTTTAATCTCTAATATATCCCAATATATAGGGAGTTTGAGTACAAACTTTATGTGAGTAGAAAGGTCTACGAGTCTACTTTCCAACGCTTCAAATGGTGCATTAATTCAATTTTTTTAGAGAAAGTTATGCTCGTTCTACAAAACAATGTCTGAGCTGCCTAAGCCATAGCATTCGAACGCTGAGTCTGGCGTTCGAACGCCAGGAAAAACTAAAAATGCAACTTTTTGAACGTTCGAACGCCCCGTTCAAACGCTAACCTGCGATTTTGATAAAAACTTCAACTAATCCAACTCCAAACCAATCCCATTCTTTTCAAGGTTCCTAGGGTTCAAAGACCAACCCAAATAAGTAGCAATAACTCAATTTTGGGCAATATTACCCATTAAATCAAAGGAATTTAAGATTGAAACTTTTTAGAAAATCCTAACATGTGGAAGTTTAGGGTTTCCAAACAAAATATTCAAATTCCTCAATGGGGGTTCTAGGCTTCAAATACTAACCAATTGGGACTCAAGGGAGTCATCTACACTAACCCAAACTCTCCTAAATGCATTAAAGGCAAACCCCCCCAAATCTCTTGACTATATATATACATACAAAACTAAGTCCTTACCTCTCCTTAGACTTGATGAAGCTCCTAATGGTTTCCCTTATGACTTGGGATTGGATGATTTTTCCAAGCTCCTCTTCCTCCTTCTTCTTCCTTTTCTTCTCTCTCTCTCTCTACGAAATATGTGTGTGTTGTGTTGTGTATGTGTGCGTGTATAATTGAAGACACATGGGAAATTATCCCATGTGCCCATCTCCACTTAACTCCCTTATTCCTCTTTTCCTTTTTTTTTTTCTTTTCTTTCTTCTTTTTATTTTTTGTTTTATACTGTTACCGTTCGAACGCCCACATTATTGTTAGAACGCTAAGAAGGATTCTGGGCAGAAAACTTTAATCAAAGATTTTTGCCAGCGTTCTGTCTCTTAGCGGATCACTTTGATTCCTTATATCATCATTACCCTTGCTAACTAACATACGAGTCGTAATCTACGTAAATAAGAGAGATCGTGGAATCGGGGTGTTACATATAGAGTCCGTCTTTCCTTCATAGATCCCAAGCTGAGTAGGTAGCTTGAACTTGGAGGAAACCCTGGCTCTCATCACCCTCCTTGTCAATGGTGGCTCCGTTTGCTTGATCAAAGCATCCACAGTTATTGGAGCACCTGTCCTGGTATTAATGGCGTCAACACGAGCATCTAGATCTCTAATTTTTTGTGAGGTGGAGCGATCTCGATGCCTGGGTGCTCGGTCATCTCGACGAGGCGACCTTCCTGTTTGCTAGAATTCTTCGCCATCCATTTTCAGGGGTTCGGCTGGATGATCGGGATTCTGACGAGGAAGAACTTTGCTCACTTAGGGGAATTGGACTTGGCGATCAACGTCACTTATTTCACACTTAGCCGGTGCTACGATTGTTTTGCGAATTGTCATCACCCGATGAGCGAGATCGTTGGATATCCAGGACAAAAGGTGCGGTAAGAGGTGGTGGATTGGCTACGGTGAGGTGTTGTATTAGATAGGCGTTGTTTTCGTTCATGATTCTCATCTGTTCAGCCATACCATGTATCTTACGGTGTTGCCCCTCTAGATTCGGAGCTTGTCTGGTATTGGCCATTGGAGGAGTTCTATTATCTAAAGGGCTGCTGGCACTTGGTCTGGGTATCAATCGGTTGCGTAGGTGCATAAAAAATTGAGAACTATCGTTCCCATAGACGACGCCTAATTGTTGTGGTAAAAATCTGGGCGAGCAACCAACAGTCAGAATTACTCCTCAGCTTCGGCACTGGACCTTGCCAAGTACTTGGGTGACCTGCGCAGAATAGAACAAACGTAATCGGTCGGGGTGAGGCCGCTCAAATCCTTCGGCGTGTGAATTAGACCAAGGCGACCAAGAGATAATCAAAGGCTATATGGGCGAGCACAATAGAAAAAGTGTATGTGGTGCTTGTGTTGAGCGTACCTTTTCGTAATAAGGGAGCGGCCTTTATATAGATAGAGTAATGGGCCGTGTCAGTGGATAATGACAAGATCCTCGGAAGGATAAGTATGGAAGATATCCCAATAATTTTAGAGATAATGTAGGAGGTTGCCATTTGGAGAGCAATCCGCAATTATAGGAGTCATGATGGAGTTGGAATCTAATGGAGATAGTTTCCTTGTAGAGGTGGAATCCGTAATCAGGCAGAGTGATGGAGGAGTCTCGCCGTGATAAACTCCTTAGAGAGGTAGAGTCCTCATGGGGTTGGTCTATGATAAGGCAAAGTAACACACCTCATCCATTGACAATGTAGAGATAAGATAGCATCTCCGTGTATTGGTAAGATAAGCAACTAGTGGTGAGGAGTCATGGGCGATCAGAACTGTAGCAGTGATAGGGTGATATTTTACCCCAAATCTCTAACTATTGTTGTTTAATTTCCAAGGTGGTTAGTAATGAATGATTGTTGCATTGGGTATTGGTTGTTACAATTTTTCAAGATTTGTACTTACATGATAAAGAATTTAGAGTGAAATTTGTGAAGCAAAAATGAAAAAAAAATAAAAATCTCGAAGTGTTAGCTCCTTTTAACTTTTTCTTCACCAATTTTTTAATTGAAATAACTTAAAAGATTTTATTGCATATTAAAAGGACTTTCTGTCATAATATAATCCGATCTAGCATGGACTTTTAATTATACTTTTAATATTGTTTATATTTACACTCATGTTTGCTGGTCAAACGAACTCCCTCACCTGAAAAATATACTCCTTCCCAGAAGACTTCTTTTTTGGCAGAATCTCTAAGACTCGTAGCAATATTGTTATGGCTAATACACGCCTTGGATATATATAAAATAGTTAGAAGGTTTACACGTGTATGTATACATATCTAGTATAAACATGAACACATCCAAAATATGAAACACTAGTAATTGTCCGTGCCTACGAAAATTATACAAAAACTAAAAAATCACCTCTTAGTCATACTCGTTAGTTTTACAATATAAAAAATAGATAAGATATAAACGTCAGATAATAGTTACATTGCATGCATATACAAAGAGATATATTGCTATCAAATAGAGAATA
>BRYE01000014.1:9746155-9748655 GCA_030159115.1 Actinidia arguta var. hypoleuca | reverse complement strand
AGCATGGAGTATATGGCCCAGTTTGAACTAGTTTTTTTTTTTTAAAATTCTCAGTTGTTTAATTTTTCATATTTTTTGTCTTTAATTAATCTTTTTCTTTGTTTGATCTAAAA
Organism: Actinidia arguta var. hypoleuca; assembly: GCA_030159115.1. Taxonomy (NCBI): domain Eukaryota; kingdom Viridiplantae; phylum Streptophyta; class Magnoliopsida; order Ericales; family Actinidiaceae; genus Actinidia; species Actinidia arguta. Next base: position 9,748,542 of record BRYE01000014.1, on the reverse strand, counting down.
TTTATGTATTTTTCTAATTCTACCTAATGGGAAAAAATCTAGAAATATAAAATTTTGTTTAAATTTAAAAAGAATTCAATAAAAAAATTAGCTAAATTTTTTAGAAAACATAATTTTTTTGTCTTTATGAACTTTTTTTTTAAAATTTTTAAATTTTCTATGCTAAAAAATAATTGAAAACAAATAAAATTTTGATCTAAACGATAAAAAATTTTTTGAAAAAATATTACTAAAATAGCTCAAAAAATTGCAAGTTCATGGGCTTGCTACAGGGACAGGCCCATAAAAAGAGAATAAACAAATGAAAGAAATAGGGGCAATTTAAAAAAAAAGTGGCATGGTGGCATGGACAAACTTATTTCTTGTCAGTAGAGTAGAAATATTCATCTCTCTGCCGGGAGCTTCTAAATGCAAGCCAATATGGTGTCAGGACTCCCCAATTTCTCTATACAAACAGGTCTAATTTTAAGATTTCGAAATTGGTCTCAGTAAACCTCCATTAACCCCAAAATGTCTTCGTCTTCAACCTTCCCAATTGATCACTTACCAAATTGTTTAAGTTGACCTTATAGGAAAACTTCTTTTAATTTTATAATGGCAACTAAATCTTGCGGAATATGTATTTTATATTTGGCCAAAACAATTGATCACTTTCCAAATTGTTTAAGTTGATCGTATAGGATTTGGTAGTCTGTCTCCTATTCTTAAGTTTTATTATCTCCAAGTTGTGTAATATTATATACTAAATCAAAATCATATCCTTCTGATGCATATTTGCTCTAGCATACTTGACAATGTTCTTTAATGCATGGACATGTATTATATAGAAAAGCAAGATTCAATATAAATCCCATCACTTTTGTTTATACTAGTAAAAAGATATGTCTGCCAATAAAAAGGATAAAAGGGTAAATTTCACCATTGGGCCATGTAGTTTGATTAAAGTTTTACTTTGATCTTTATAGTATTAATTTGAACAATTAGGATCCTGAAGTTTTAATCTTATTCCAATGTAGTCCCTTCCTTAATACCAGTTAAAAGTTTAGATTGCAAGTGAACACGTGAAACTCACATAACTATTTTTATAGGGTAGTTTTACTACTATTGGTCCTAGTAGTTTGAAAAAAGTTTCACTTTGGTTTCTAAAATTAGCCATGTGAGTTTTTTCGTACTTACTTTTCATCTAAATTGTTAACGGTATTGACGGGAGGACTACATTGAAACCATTTTGAAACAATAAAGTCGAAATTGTTCAAATTGAAATTATAGTTCACTTTGGTAAAACTACAGGAATAATGGTGAAATTTACCCCAAAAAAATACCAAAACCGATTGAGGGTTTAATTAATATAGAATGCTAATCACCAATCGTCATGCTTCTAGGTTACTCTAATATTATACTCTTATACAGTGTTAATTAATTAGTGGTCCAGCTTAAATTAGTGGTCCATTGACCATTGTAATGTAATCCATTTAAAAAGGACCTAGATTCATTGGACTACAGAGGTGCAGTTCAAGTATTTTGGACCCATTTTGATAATCTAAATCGTTCATATTGTAAATTTCACCGGAAAGTTTAATACTGTAAAAAATCGCGATGATCAGATACAAATCAATATCAATTTATATCAAGATAAATGAGTATAATTCTGTATGTCACACTCATTTATGGAGTTATAAAATAGAATTAAACGGATATTGATTTTTATTCGATCACCATAATTTTTTATAATATTGATTTTCGCAATAAAATCTATAATATGAGCGGTTAAAATCATTAAAATGGATCCCCAAATAATTGAATTGTACCTCTGCAGTCCAAAAATTGAACTACACACAGAGAAGTTGTCTCCTTTAAAAAACGACAACAAGATTATTTAAGAAGGAAATAAGAATTACTTGTCCATTTAATTTGCATCCACTTTTCTTCTTATATGCATAGATAACTTATTTGTTTTATTCCATGGTACTAGTTGTTGCCTCCAATACTAAAGATACTGGGGATAATATTATAGTTCCCCTTAAAAAATTACGGTCCACTTGATGATTATTCTAATTAGCCCACTAATTAAGCTTTTAACTATTCAAAAGTTTAATAACTTTGTCCTCTATCCACATTGACATAACCATGGTCATTTATATTATGATGATGGACCCCATAGTTTCACAAATATATGGTATTTAACCATGGTCATAACCATACTTCGTTGTTCATATGTTTCTTCCAAAGTTTAATTAACTAGTTTTCTGTTTTCTCACGTAAGTTATTTCAACTATTAGCACTAATTATATGTTTGAATCTCTATGTTTGGCTACACAATAAATTCTCTCTCTCTCTCTCTCAAACAAACAAACAAAAAGGAAAAAATTCCATTCATGATTGACTGG
>BRYE01000014.1:9691155-9693655 GCA_030159115.1 Actinidia arguta var. hypoleuca | reverse complement strand
ATTATTTTTTTTTCTAAAAAAAATATCATTTTTTTTTTCTTAAAATTGTGGGGACCACATAGGTTGTGATCCAGTGACCAAACTAGCAATATTTTTTTTAAATTATTATATTTTAAATTTATTATTCATTTTATAGCAATAAATCTCTTATTTGACGTTTATATATTAGATATTTTTTAGATTATAAAATTCTAACGATTTGATTTTTTTTTATTTTTTTTGTGCTAAGTGTCAATGAGAAGGACTATTACTAGTAATTATATAAATATTGATTTTTTGGTTTTGATCATTGTTTGTCATCATAGATAGATAGATTGATAGACAGATATAGATATTTATATAACAAAAACGAGACTTTGTCCCCTCAAATATATTGAGAGATTCCCATTGTGTCTCCCCAAACTAATAATTTTCTCAATTTGTACTCTTAACTCCTGAATTAGTTGCAATAAAGCCCGTCGCCGTCACGCCAGGTACTTTATGTGTGTGTGTGTGTGTGTGCGCGCGCGCGCTCGCTCGCTCGCACATAGTGGTGGTGATTGAAGTGGTGGGTCTAGTCTAGATCTCTCTCTTAATCTCCCGCGTATGCGAGCCTAGTAATGCAACCGTCGTAGTGGTGTTTTGTGGTGACAATGATGACAGTGATTTGTGCATTGGCGGTGGGTCTCTAGTGTCTCTTTCTCACTCTCTCTCTTTTACAAACAACACACACGCAAATATATGTGTATATGTATGAATAGACTAAGGTTTCAAATTGCGGGTAATGGTAAAGGATTGTTAGAATGGGAATTAGGTTTTGGGGATTGATTTTGTGGATGTAAATGGGGCCATATAGGTAGTGTATATGCGCCACGTAGGCAGCACGCGTAATATTCCTTTTAGAGATTGGGTGGAAGTGAGAGGTTGAGCTTGATTGTAACTAATTAGGGAGTTGATTATTAGTTGGGGGTGTCAGAGTGGAAATTTCTCAATCCTTTTGAGGGGACAAAGAATTAGCCAGATTATATGTTATTCATGCCTGATATATTAATCAGTGTATTTCTGTATATTATGCAGAATATGGCTTCCTCTAATAGAGGACGAGGATCAACCTCTTATAGAGGTGGAATCAGAGGTGGTAGAGGCAGGGGAAGATTATATCTTCCAGAAACTAACAGTTATACTGATAGTGAAGGCTTCACTATGGTGGGGAAAAAAGGAGGTCATATTGGATCATCCTCTTCTAGTGGACAATTCCATTAGTCCAACCAAGTACTATATATAGGAAAGGTTTATTTGAACTAAGAAGCAGTATGGCTGTTAAAACCATGGAACAGACCTTAAGTGTAGGTCCTGATAATGAAAGTATAAATTTAATTAAACCTCATGATATTATTAGATATAGAGGGAAATATAAATTTATGCATATTGGGTTGGTTCAAATAGCTTTTAAACCATTAACTTTATTAGGTTTAAATGCATGTATACAAGCAACTTTAAGAGATGCTAGATGTTTGAGCTGGACTCCATCCATAATGGGTGCTGTTGAGACTAGTTTAAGTCACGGTCCAGTATATTTTAATGTTTATCCTAATTTAACTTTGTCTTTAACTGATAGACATATATGTGAATCTGTTCAGTTAAAACTATTAACTAAAGGATATGATTTCCTACCAGGAGCAGAAACTGTAGCTGTTATTTACAGAGTGTATTTTAAATTAATGAATACATTAACTCCTAATATTAAACAAGTTGGAAATCAATTAGGATATACTACTCTGATAGAGTCAAATATGTTAAACACATCTTTTACAGCAACTAATAAGTTGATAAAATGGGAAAATATTGATTTTCCAGAAAGATGGACTATTCAGAGGGCTATACCTCCTAAACCTATTATACATAGGGATATTGAATCAATAGTTGAAAATATTGATGGCGAGGTTTTCCTTAATTTTAGGAAAAATTTGCCTAAATTAAATAGAAGTTATTCTATTAATAATATAGAAATACCTTATAAGGTTTCAATTCCTTCATCTAGTGCTAGACCATCTACGGCTAGTAATGTATCAGAAAGTGATATGGATGATAATATATCTTTAGAAGGTATTAGGATATCTCCTAATAAAATTCCCCATGGAGTTTACAAAGAGCAGAATATTCCTTCTGCTAGTGAAATAAATTTTCAAATATGATTAATTCTCTTTTTGATATTGATGGTTCAGACCATCATTTATTAGTAGATTATTGTAAAGATATTCTTAGACAACCTAAGTATTCAGGTTTTTTAAGAATGTATAAAAATTTTAATAAGGAATTTATTAAAAAAATGAAAGATGAATATTATTTACATCTCCAAACTATTAGGAAAGTTATACCTTTTCCTGAATGGTTTATAAAGAAACATTATGGTCAGTATCACTTTGACTTTTTGGAACAACATGGATATTCCAATGATAATATTAATAGTGTCTGTGTATTAACTGATTTTGAATGTGAATGGAAATTGATTGGAGGAAAA
>BRYE01000014.1:9681155-9686155 GCA_030159115.1 Actinidia arguta var. hypoleuca | reverse complement strand
ATTAATCAGTGTATTTCTGTATATTATGCAGAATATGGCTTCCTCTAATAGAGGACGAGGATCAACCTCTTATAGAGGTGAAATCAGAGGTGGTAGAGGCAGGGGAAGATTATATCTTCCAGAAACTAACAGTTATACTGATAGTGAAGGCTTCACTATGGTGGGGAAAAAAGGAGGTCATATTGGATCATCCTCTTCTAGTGGAGATAAAGCTCCGCAATCTATGGCTGATATAGTGGCCAAAGATGAAATGACAGATTATATCTGTAAACATCAATCTATTCATGTTTGTCATATTGAAAAAGAAGATTATCATCTTCTGGACGATCCATTACAAATCAGAAAGGCTTATTTGCATCCTTTCCAGATACCTACCTTATCAGGTAAACCAAGGGGATATTTTGAGACAATTCTCCACCTCTCGGATAGTATGACTATTACGCATACAAGAGAAAATTCTAAAGATAATAATAGTGCTATTATCTATAGCAAAGTTATTATCAGAAAAATTGTAAAGCCAGCATCTTGGGGTTTGGATCTTACCTCTGCCAAGACTGTTAAACTTGGAGATAATTCCTATAATTATAATTATTGGGATTATCAAATGGGTTTTCATCATTTGTTTTCTTATCAGAATCCAAAAAATAAACATACTTGGTTTATTAAACTTTGCCCCCAAATATTGAAGATGGGGACATCCTTACCCATGTGGTTTTTGGATTGGTGGACCATATATGGACCAGTTAAAGGAATTCTTCCTTCGAATATTGTCGAAGCAATGAATAGATGGGAAAAATGGCATCCTCTTATTAGAGGAAAAGAAGATCTTTGGGAAGAATATAGTCTCATCCTTTTATTTATAGAATATGGTATTCCATGGATATTAAAATGGGACTTCTGTATTGAGAAGGATCGTGAATTAAAAGGATATTCTCTTAAAAGAGAATTTTGGACTAGATGGTGGAATAATTTCCCCAAGAAAGATATTGAAGATCTGTATAATCAGATAAACAAGAAGGCTGATGAGTATTTCTCACAATACCAAGTTGACAAAGAGGAAGTCTCTTCTTTCCTCACAAAATCTTCTTTAAATCCATTCGATCTTTTAAAGAACCAGATTAAATCAGAACAACCAGATATTTCTGAGTATGATTTAATGAAGAAATGTATGTTTTTCTTCAAAGACCAATTTGCCCAGAACTTTATCAAGGAGGATTCATCTATGGGATCTGCTGGTAAGGAAGATATTGATTCAGAAGGAGACATTCTCGCAGGGGAATCTCAGGACCCTGATGATGAAGAATTTAATCATGATGATGCTGAATATGCAGAATTATCTCGATTCTGGAATTCAATTAATGAAGACAGAAGACGTCGATCACGCGTCAAACCATAATTACAGCTTTTATAAAGTTTTTTGTAATCTTGTGTCGGTGGAATATATTCCACATGGGATGTTTGTGTTGGCAGAATTATTACTGCCTCTTTTACTGTTTTCTTTTCTTTTTCTTTATGTAAAGAAAGCAATCAATTGATCGATGGGGCCCAATGAGCACCCGGATTGATTCCTTTCTCTCTATATAAGGGAGTCCCTCCCCATATGTGAGGCTTGGGAAGGATTATTCCAGTTAAAATTAATCAGTTAGTATGTCAATAGTCTTAAAGTGAGCTGGGTGATAGCTGGGGTGACCCTTTTGCCGTGTTTGCCGAGGATGGCGTTGAAAGGTTGTTGAGGTCCATTTAAGCTATCCATTTAAGCTCATATAAAGACTGGAACTGCTTTTGATTAATTTTAGGAATCTTTATTGATTCATAAATAATCCATTTATCTCATCCTGCAAGAAAGAAGATTAATGAATACTGTAAATCTACAAGGTCATATTAGTATGATCAAATTAAAAAAAAAAAAAAAAAAAAAAAAAAAAAAAAAAAAAAAAAAAAAAAAAAACTCAGAGAAACCTGGTGGCTAACAGATTTTATAAGAATTATATGGCCGATAATTTATCCACTTCTATATCGAGTTCTTTGCATATTTCTGATATTCAGAATATTGATAATGATGAATCAGTTAAAAATACTGATCTTATTGAATATGAAAATATTAAAGAACAATTAAACAAGTGGACAATTCCATTAGTCCAACCAAGTACTATATATAGGAAAGGTTTATTTGAACTAAGAAGCAGTATGGCTGTTAAAACCATGGAACAGACCTTAAGTGTAGGTCCTGATAATGAAAGTATAAATTTAATTAAACCTCATGATATTATTAGATATAGAGGGAAATATAAATTTATGCATATTGGGTTGGTTCAAATAGCTTTTAAACCATTAACTTTATTAGGTTTAAATGCATGTATACAAGCAACTTTAAGAGATGCTAGATGTTTGAGCTGGACTCCATCCATAATGGGTGCTGTTGAGACTAGTTTAAGTCACGGTCCAGTATATTTTAATGTTTATCCTAATTTAACTTTGTCTTTAACTGATAGACATATATGTGAATCTGTTCAGTTAAAACTATTAACTAAAGGATATGATTTCCTACCAGGAGCAGAAACTGTAGCTGTTATTTACAGAGTGTATTTTAAATTAATGAATACATTAACTCCTAATATTAAACAAGTTGGAAATCAATTAGGATATACTACTCTGATAGAGTCAAATATGTTAAACACATCTTTTACAGCAACTAATAAGTTGATAAAATGGGAAAATATTGATTTTCCAGAAAGATGGACTATTCAGAGGGCTATACCTCCTAAACCTATTATACATAGGGATATTGAATCAATAGTTGAAAATATTGATGGCGAGGTTTTCCTTAATTTTAGGAAAAATTTGCCTAAATTAAATAGAAGTTATTCTATTAATAATATAGAAATACCTTATAAGGTTTCAATTCCTTCATCTAGTGCTAGACCATCTACGGCTAGTAATGTATCAGAAAGTGATATGGATGATAATATATCTTTAGAAGGTATTAGGATATCTCCTAATAAAATTCCCCATGGAGTTTACAAAGAGCAGAATATTCCTTCTGCTAGTGAAATAAATTTTCAAATATGATTAATTCTCTTTTTGATATTGATGGTTCAGACCATCATTTATTAGTAGATTATTGTAAAGATATTCTTAGACAACCTAAGTATTCAGGTTTTTTAAGAATGTATAAAAATTTTAATAAGGAATTTATTAAAAAAATGAAAGATGAATATTATTTACATCTCCAAACTATTAGGAAAGTTATACCTTTTCCTGAATGGTTTATAAAGAAACATTATGGTCAGTATCACTTTGACTTTTTGGAACAACATGGATATTCCAATGATAATATTAATAGTGTCTGTGTATTAACTGATTTTGAATGTGAATGGAAATTGATTGGAGGAAAAACTCTTACATCAGTTTATCCACCTTCCAATTTCACTCTTGAATATGGTCAGAATTCACAAGGTAATGAATATACCATTGAAGCTAGTGCTTTTAAGCTTCCAGTGGGTAATTTTGAATCTATTATAAAACAAAATAACTGGACTAATGTTAATGTTCAGATTATAGGGAAACAACTTTCAAGAGTTGAAGAAAATATTATTTCTGTACAAAATAAAATAGATAAAATGACTCCTATATTTAAAAAAGAAGAAGTCATAGAAAAATCTAAAGAAGTTAAAAGATTAGAACCTGTCTGTGTTAAACCACCTATCAAGGTTGATAACATTAATTATAGAAATGAAAAAGAATATAATGAATTCTTATTAGAATTACAGAATAAACTCAAAAGTCTTCAAATTAATATGTTAAAATTTGATCCTAAAAATATAGATCATATTGAAGATGTAGAAAAAATATTTTTAGATCTTCAAGATAACAGTAATGATTTATATAAAATAAAGTATAAAGACTTTAATAGTGATATAAAATATAGACAAGGTTTAAATACCAGTGTAGGAGGATCAGGAAGGCATTATTATCCTAGGCCTACTCCTCCTGATATATTATTTGAGGAAACTCCTCAACATGATCAAAGATTTTTCCAAGGTAGTGAACTTTACTGCTGGGAAATTGATGGTAAATCTGATTTTCTTATCATGAATACTATTCATGAAATGATGATATATGCTACTGCCTGTAAAAACAGGAATAATGATGATAAAAAATGTGCTCTTATGATTATATCAGGATTCACAGGAATATTAAGAGGTTGGTGGGATAATTATCTAAATGAGTCCCAAAGAAATGAAGTTCTTAATGCGGTAAAAACTGAAGTAGATCAGAATAATCAACCTATTGTGGTTTCTGATGCTGTCTATACTCTTGTGCATGCTATTATATTCCATTTTATGGGAGCAGTCTCTAATAATGATGAGAGTCAAAGATATATGTTGCAAAATCTAAAGTGCTTATCTTTAGCACATTTTAGATGGTATAATGATGTTTTCTTATCTAAAGTTTTGATGAGAAATGATGCTAATTCTTTTTATTGGAAGGCTAAATATGTTGATGGCCTACCAAAGTTATTTGCTGAAAGAGTTCGCAACTCTTTGCGGGGTATAAATGGAGATATTGATTACAATGATTATACTTATGGTCAATTAAAATCTGCTATTATAACTGAAGGATTAAATCTTTGTAATGATTTAAAATTACAAAAACAATTAAAGAAACAAAACTTGAATAATAGAAAAGAATTAGGAGAGTTTTGTGATCAATTTGCTGTTAATGATCCTAAGATAAATTATCCTTCAAAATCTCATAAAAGAGATAAAAAAGATAAAAAGATTTATAGAAAATCTAAGAAAAAGAAGGAAAAAAGAAAGGATGACTATTATAGAAAATCTAGTCATAAGAAGGATAAAACCTCTACTTCTAAAAAAAGTAAGAAAAGACATGTTAAATGTTTTACATGTGGAAAGTCAGGGCATTATGCAAATAGATGCAAAATGAATAAAAAGATTAATAATCTTGAAATAGAAGAAGATTTAAAATCTAAGATATTA
>BRYE01000014.1:9668655-9678655 GCA_030159115.1 Actinidia arguta var. hypoleuca | reverse complement strand
ATGATTGACACCAGAGTTCAGAAAAAATTAAACTCTTTAATATCTGAAATTGATATTATCAAACAAAGAAATAATTTTCTTTGGCATAGTAGCTATAGTTCGAATAACCAACATTATAAGGATATAAAAGAGATTTGTGAAAATAATGACAAAATTAAAGCTTTAAAAGCTAAAATTTCTAAGTTATATATAACTTATTCCCAGTAAATTTTACTATGATTGATAGTAAAATCCAAAAGAAAATTAATATTTTATTATCTAAAATTGATAATTTAGAACAAAGAAATAATTTTCTTTGGGATAAACCAGGAGAAGGATATCTTCAATTTTGTAAAGATTTATATGAAATTGAAGATAATGAAGAAAAAATAATTGATTTAAAAAATCAAATTTCAAGGTTATATATAACCTATTCAAAATAATTTTCAATGATTTCTAATAAGAATATTAAAGTTCTTAATAAACAAATTAAGCATATGGAATCTATGGATAATGCCATTAAATGGGAAGAGGTTTCTATTAAAAGAGGTAATAATAAACCTTCTACTCATCATCTCGAAAAATTATATTTTCAATTATGGAAAGATAGATCTTTAAGAAAAGTTAGAAAGTTACTTATCACTCAAGAAAGTAACAAAAGTATATCCTCTGTATATGAGGATCATTATCACTAATTATGATCTGTGATAAAGACAGAAGAAAAATAAATAAAATTTTAAAAGAGATTAAATCTCTTGAAGGTAAATTTCTTGTTTTTAGCAACATAGATATTTCTGATAGTTGCTTTACAGATGATGTATTCATTAATGAATTCAAGCAAATGTGTTCTATTCGTTCACAAATACAAGATCTTAAAGATCAATTAGCCAGATTATATGTTATTCATGCCTGATATATTAATCAGTGTATTTCTGTATATTATGCAGAATATGGCTTCCTCTAATAGAGGACGAGGATCAACCTCTTATAGAGGTGGAATCAGAGGTGGTAGAGGCAGGGGAAGATTATATCTTCCAGAAACTAACAGTTATACTGATAGTGAAGGCTTCACTATGGTGGGGAAAAAAGGAGGTCATATTGGATCATCCTCTTCTAGTGGAGATAAAGCTCCGCAATCTATGGCTGATATAGTGGCCAAAGATGAAATGACAGATTATATCTGTAAACATCAATCTATTCATGTTTGTCATATTGAAAAAGAAGATTATCATCTTCTGGACGATCCATTACAAATCAGAAAGGCTTATTTGCATCCTTTCCAGATACCTACCTTATCAGGTAAACCAAGGGGATATTTTGAGACAATTCTCCACCTCTCGGATAGTATGACTATTACGCATACAAGAGAAAATTCTAAAGATAATAATAGTGCTATTATCTATAGCAAAGTTATTATCAGAAAAATTGTAAAGCCAGCATCTTGGGGTTTGGATCTTACCTCTGCCAAGACTGTTAAACTTGGAGATAATTCCTATAATTATAATTATTGGGATTATCAAATGGGTTTTCATCATTTGTTTTCTTATCAGAATCCAAAAAATAAACATACTTGGTTTATTAAACTTTGCCCCCAAATATTGAAGATGGGGACATCCTTACCCATGTGGTTTTTGGATTGGTGGACCATATATGGACCAGTTAAAGGAATTCTTCCTTCGAATATTGTCGAAGCAATGAATAGATGGGAAAAATGGCATCCTCTTATTAGAGGAAAAGAAGATCTTTGGGAAGAATATAGTCTCATCCTTTTATTTATAGAATATGGTATTCCATGGATATTAAAATGGGACTTCTGTATTGAGAAGGATCGTGAATTAAAAGGATATTCTCTTAAAAGAGAATTTTGGACTAGATGGTGGAATAATTTCCCCAAGAAAGATATTGAAGATCTGTATAATCAGATAAACAAGAAGGCTGATGAGTATTTCTCACAATACCAAGTTGACAAAGAGGAAGTCTCTTCTTTCCTCACAAAATCTTCTTTAAATCCATTCGATCTTTTAAAGAACCAGATTAAATCAGAACAACCAGATATTTCTGAGTATGATTTAATGAAGAAATGTATGTTTTTCTTCAAAGACCAATTTGCCCAGAACTTTATCAAGGAGGATTCATCTATGGGATCTGCTGGTAAGGAAGATATTGATTCAGAAGGAGACATTCTCGCAGGGGAATCTCAGGACCCTGATGATGAAGAATTTAATCATGATGATGCTGAATATGCAGAATTATCTCGATTCTGGAATTCAATTAATGAAGACAGAAGACGTCGATCACGCGTCAAACCATAATTACAGCTTTTATAAAGTTTTTTGTAATCTTGTGTCGGTGGAATATATTCCACATGGGATGTTTGTGTTGGCAGAATTATTACTGCCTCTTTTACTGTTTTCTTTTCTTTTTCTTTATGTAAAGAAAGCAATCAATTGATCGATGGGGCCCAATGAGCACCCGGATTGATTCCTTTCTCTCTATATAAGGGAGTCCCTCCCCATATGTGAGGGCAGAACGAGCTTGGCATCTCTCTCTCTCTCTCTCTCTCTCTCTTGTAATATTTTTCTTCTTCTTCAATAAAAGTTTGTTTTCATACATTGGAGTTTCCGCTTAAAATTGGTATCAGAGCCCTTGTAGGATCGCAATGATAGTCGGCTAACGCCTTCTGTTAGCCATAACAGGTACCTCTCTGAGTTTCATTAATTATGTTACTAATATAGTTTATTTATGTACTTTTAATATTCTGTACATAAAAGGTCATACATATATGATCCCCTGTGACGGTCTTGATTCTTTATTGTAGTATATATACCACTGGAATCAATTTTATTAATAGGCATAATTAAATGTAAGAAAGGAGTACCTAAAATAATCTCCTGATTTAACAAGTCTTTTAATAAAAGAAAAGATGTAGATAAACATATACCTTGGTTACAAATCTGAACATTATTCAGTTTATATTTAATATTCATTCTCTTTCCACTAGCATTAGAAAGATTTTGTGTAGTTTTCTCAAAATATTGAGTAGGAACTAATCCTTCCTGAATGCAGTTCATATCTGCACCACTATCAACTAATGCAATAGCACCTTCAATAACATATTCATTATGAATAACAAGATCTATTTTAATAAACCATTTCTGATAAGGAATATGATTTATTACTAAAACATCATTAAATAATTCTTCAGAGGGATTCTCATATGAAGTACCCTCATCAATCATAGGTTCTTTTATAATAACCTGTTTCCTTTTATCAATTTTATTTTTTATAATTTCTAACAGCATATCTGTTGAATCTTGTCTTTCTTTAAGAATTCTAATTTCTTCTTTAAGATTATTAATTTCAAACTTTAAGTCATCAACATTAGTTGGTCTAGAATTTTTCTTACTTTCTAGTCTTTTTAAACATTCATTTAAAGTATATCCTTTGAAATTATCAGATGTATCCTTTATATGAGATTCAATAAACTCTTTTTTTTAATAAAGGATCTGTAAGCCGATCAGCAAAAGCTAAGATATTCTTTTGTTCATCAGTCAATACATTAATAGAAAGATCATTAATCTTTTCTAAAGATTTTAAAGAACAACAATTATTTTTACAGTTGTTATCAGAACTAGTAGAAGAACTATAATCTTCTAAATCATTAATCTCATCTCCAGAGGATAGCTCTGGTTCAGATTCAGATTCTGAAGAACTTTCATTAATTAAATTTAATATCTTAGATTTTAAATCTTCTTCTATTTCAAGATTATTAATCTTTTTATTCATTTTGCATCTATTTGCATAATGCCCTGACTTTCCACATGTAAAACATTTAACATGTCTTTTCTTACTTTTTTTAGAAGTAGAGGTTTTATCCTTCTTATGACTAGATTTTCTATAATAGTCATCCTTTCTTTTTTCCTTCTTTTTCTTAGATTTTCTATAAATCTTTTTATCTTTTTTATCTCTTTTATGAGATTTTGAAGGATAATTTATCTTAGGATCATTAACAGCAAATTGATCACAAAACTCTCCTAATTCTTTTCTATTATTCAAGTTTTGTTTCTTTAATTGTTTTTGTAATTTTAAATCATTACAAAGATTTAATCCTTCAGTTATAATAGCAGATTTTAATTGACCATAAGTATAATCATTGTAATCAATATCTCCATTTATACCCCGCAAAGAGTTGCGAACTCTTTCAGCAAATAACTTTGGTAGGCCATCAACATATTTAGCCTTCCAATAAAAAGAATTAGCATCATTTCTCATCAAAACTTTAGATAAGAAAACATCATTATACCATCTAAAATGTGCTAAAGATAAGCACTTTAGATTTTGCAACATATATCTTTGACTCTCATCATTATTAGAGACTGCTCCCATAAAATGGAATATAATAGCATGCACAAGAGTATAGACAGCATCAGAAACCACAATAGGTTGATTATTCTGATCTACTTCAGTTTTTACCGCATTAAGAACTTCATTTCTTTGGGACTCATTTAGATAATTATCCCACCAACCTCTTAATATTCCTGTGAATCCTGATATAATCATAAGAGCACATTTTTTATCATCATTATTCCTGTTTTTACAGGCAGTAGCATATATCATCATTTCATGAATAGTATTCATGATAAGAAAATCAGATTTACCATCAATTTCCCAGCAGTAAAGTTCACTACCTTGGAAAAATCTTTGATCATGTTGAGGAGTTTCCTCAAATAATATATCAGGAGGAGTAGGCCTAGGATAATAATGCCTTCCTGATCCTCCTACACTGGTATTTAAACCTTGTCTATATTTTATATCACTATTAAAGTCTTTATACTTTATTTTATATAAATCATTACTGTTATCTTGAAGATCTAAAAATATTTTTTCTACATCTTCAATATGATCTATATTTTTAGGATCAAATTTTAACATATTAATTTGAAGACTTTTGAGTTTATTCTGTAATTCTAATAAGAATTCATTATATTCTTTTTCATTTCTATAATTAATGTTATCAACCTTGATAGGTGGTTTAACACAGACAGGTTCTAATCTTTTAACTTCTTTAGATTTTTCTATGACTTCTTCTTTTTTAAATATAGGAGTCATTTTATCTATTTTATTTTGTACAGAAATAATATTTTCTTCAACTCTTGAAAGTTGTTTCCCTATAATCTGAACATTAACATTAGTCCAGTTATTTTGTTTTATAATAGATTCAAAATTACCCACTGGAAGCTTAAAAGCACTAGCTTCAATGGTATATTCATTACCTTGTGAATTCTGACCATATTCAAGAGTGAAATTGGAAGGTGGATAAACTGATGTAAGAGTTTTTCCTCCAATCAATTTCCATTCACATTCAAAATCAGTTAATACACAGACACTATTAATATTATCATTGGAATATCCATGTTGTTCCAAAAAGTCAAAGTGATACTGACCATAATGTTTCTTTATAAACCATTCAGGAAAAGGTATAACTTTCCTAATAGTTTGGAGATGTAAATAATATTCATCTTTCATTTTTTTAATAAATTCCTTATTAAAATTTTTATACATTCTTAAAAAACCTGAATACTTAGGTTGTCTAAGAATATCTTTACAATAATCTACTAATAAATGATGGTCTGAACCATCAATATCAAAAAGAGAATTAATCATATTTGAAAATTTATTTCACTAGCAGAAGGAATATTCTGCTCTTTGTAAACTCCATGGGGAATTTTATTAGGAGATATCCTAATACCTTCTAAAGATATATTATCATCCATATCACTTTCTGATACATTACTAGCCGTAGATGGTCTAGCACTAGATGAAGGAATTGAAACCTTATAAGGTATTTCTATATTATTAATAGAATAACTTCTATTTAATTTAGGCAAATTTTTCCTAAAATTAAGGAAAACCTCGCCATCAATATCCCTATGTATAATAGGTTTAGGAGGTATAGCCCTCTGAATAGTCCATCTTTCTGGAAAATCAATATTTTCCCATTTTATCAACTTATTAGTTGCTGTAAAAGATGTGTTTAACATATTTGACTCTATCAGAGTAGTATATCCTAATTGATTTCCAACTTGTTTAATATTAGGAGTTAATGTATTCATTAATTTAAAATACACTCTGTAAATAACAGCTACAGTTTCTGCTCCTGGTAGGAAATCATATCCTTTAGTTAATAGTTTTAACTGAACAGATTCACATATATGTCTATCAGTTAAAGACAAAGTTAAATTAGGATAAACATTAAAATATACTGGACCGTGACTTAAACTAGTCTCAACAGCACCCATTATGGATGGAGTCCAGCTCAAACATCTAGCATCTCTTAAAGTTGCTTGTATACATGCATTTAAACCTAATAAAGTTAATGGTTTAAAAGCTATTTGAACCAACCCAATATGCATAAATTTATATTTCCCTCTATATCTAATAATATCATGAGGTTTAATTAAATTTATACTTTCATTATCAGGACCTACACTTAAGGTCTGTTCCATGGTTTTAACAGCCATACTGCTTCTTAGTTCAAATAAACCTTTCCTATATATAGTACTTGGTTGGACTAATGGAATTGTCCACTTGTTTAATTGTTCTTTAATATTTTCATATTCAATAAGATCAGTATTTTTAACTGATTCATCATTATCAATATTCTGAATATCAGAAATATGCAAAGAACTCGATATAGAAGTGGATAAATTATCGGCCATATAATTCTTATAAAATCTGTTAGCCACCAGGTTTCTCTGAGTTTTTTTTTTTTTTTTTTTTTTTTTTTTTTTAATTTGATCATACTAATATGACCTTGTAGATTTACAGTATTCATTAATCTTCTTTCTTGCAGGATGAGATAAATGGATTATTTATGAATCAATAAAGATTCCTAAAATTAATCAAAAGCAGTTCCAGTCTTTATATGAGCTTAAATGGATAGCTTAAATGGACCTCAACAACCTTTCAACGCCATCCTCGGCAAACACGGCAAAAGGGTCACCCCAGCTATCACCCAGCTCACTTTAAGACTATTGACATACTAACTGATTAATTTTAACTGGAATAATCCTTCCCAAGCCTATCAAAGATGGAAGATTATGATACTGTTAAACCGTCACAGGGGATCATATATGTATGACCTTTTATGTACAGAATATTAAAAGTACATAAATAAACTATATTAGTAACATAATTAATGAAACTCAGAGAGGTACCTGTTATGGCTAACAGAAGGCGTTAGCCGACTATCATTGCGATCCTACAAGGGCTCTGATACCAATTTTAAGCGGAAACTCCAATGTATGAAAACAAACTTTTATTGAAGAAGAAGAAAAATATTACAAGAGAGAGAGAGAGAGAGAGAGAGAGATGCCAAGCTCGTTCTGCCCTCACATATGGGGAGGGACTCCCTTATATAGAGAGAAAGGAATCAATCCGGGTGCTCATTGGGCCCCATCGATCAATTGATTGCTTTCTTTACATAAAGAAAAAGAAAAGAAAACAGTAAAAGAGGCAGTAATAATTCTGCCAACACAAACATCCCATGTGGAATATATTCCACCGACACAAGATTACAAAAAACTTTATAAAAGCTGTAATTATGGTTTGACGCGTGATCGACGTCTTCTGTCTTCATTAATTGAATTCCAGAATCGAGATAATTCTGCATATTCAGCATCATCATGATTAAATTCTTCATCATCAGGGTCCTGAGATTCCCCTGCGAGAATGTCTCCTTCTGAATCAATATCTTCCTTACCAGCAGATCCCATAGATGAATCCTCCTTGATAAAGTTCTGGGCAAATTGGTCTTTGAAGAAAAACATACATTTCTTCATTAAATCATACTCAGAAATATCTGGTTGTTCTGATTTAATCTGGTTCTTTAAAAGATCGAATGGATTTAAAGAAGATTTTGTGAGGAAAGAAGAGACTTCCTCTTTGTCAACTTGGTATTGTGAGAAATACTCATCAGCCTTCTTGTTTATCTGATTATACAGATCTTCAATATCTTTCTTGGGGAAATTATTCCACCATCTAGTCCAAAATTCTCTTTTAAGAGAATATCCTTTTAATTCACGATCCTTCTCAATACAGAAGTCCCATTTTAATATCCATGGAATACCATATTCTATAAATAAAAGGATGAGACTATATTCTTCCCAAAGATCTTCTTTTCCTCTAATAAGAGGATGCCATTTTTCCCATCTATTCATTGCTTCGACAATATTCGAAGGAAGAATTCCTTTAACTGGTCCATATATGGTCCACCAATCCAAAAACCACATGGGTAAGGATGTCCCCATCTTCAATATTTGGGGGCAAAGTTTAATAAACCAAGTATGTTTATTTTTTGGATTCTGATAAGAAAACAAATGATGAAAACCCATTTGATAATCCCAATAATTATAATTATAGGAATTATCTCCAAGTTTAACAGTCTTGGCAGAGGTAAGATCCAAACCCCAAGATGCTGGCTTTACAATTTTTCTGATAATAACTTTGCTATAGATAATAGCACTATTATTATCTTTAGAATTTTCTCTTGTATGCGTAATAGTCATACTATCCGAGAGGTGGAGAATTGTCTCAAAATATCCCCTTGGTTTACCTGATAAGGTAGGTATCTGGAAAGGATGCAAATAAGCCTTTCTGATTTGTAATGGATCGTCCAGAAGATGATAATCTTCTTTTTCAATATGACAAACATGAATAGATTGATGTTTACAGATATAATCTGTCATTTCATCTTTGGCCACTATATCAGCCATAGATTGCGGAGCTTTATCTCCACTAGAAGAGGATGATCCAATATGACCTCCTTTTTTCCCCACCATAGTGAAGCCTTCACTATCAGTATAACTGTTAGTTTCTGGAAGATATAATCTTCCCCTGCCTCTACCACCTCTGATTCCACCTCTATAAGAGGTTGATCCTCGTCCTCTATTAGAGGAAGCCATATTCTGCATAATATACAGAAATACACTGATTAATATATCAGGCATGAATAACATATAATCTGGCTAATTGATCTTTAAGATCTTGTATTTGTGAACGAATAGAACACATTTGCTTGAATTCATTAATGAATACATCATCTGTAAAGCAACTATCAGCAATATCTATGTTGCTAAAAACAAGAAATTTACCTTCAAGAGATTTAATCTCTTTTAAAATTTTATTTATTTTTCTTCTGTCTTTATCACAGATCATAATTAGTGATAATGATCCTCATATACAGAGGATATACTTTTGTTACTTTCTTGAGTGATAAGTAACTTTCTAACTTTTCTTAAAGATCTATCTTTCCATAATTGAAAATATAATTTTTCGAGATGATGAGTAGAAGGTTTATTATTACCTCTTTTAATAGAAACCTCTTCCCATTTAATGGCATTATCCATAGATTCCATATGCTTAATTTGTTTATTAAGAACTTTAATATTCTTATTAGAAATCATTGAAAATTATTTTGAATAGGTTATATATAACCTTGAAATTTGATTTTTTAAATCAATTATTTTTTCTTCATTATCTTCAATTTCATATAAATCTTTACAAAATTGAAGATATCCTTCTCCTGGTTTATCCCAAAGAAAATTATTTCTTTGTTCTAAATTATCAATTTTAGATAATAAAATATTAATTTTCTTTTGGATTTTACTATCAATCATAGTAAAATTCACTGGGAATAAGTTATATATAACTTAGAAATTTTAGCTTTTAAAGCTTTAATTTTGTCATTATTTTCACAAATCTCTTTTATATCCTTATAATGTTGGTTATTCGAACTATAGCTACTATGCCAAAGAAAATTATTTCTTTGTTTGATAATATCAATTTCAGATATTAAAGAGTTTAATTTTTTCTGAACTCTGGTGTCAATCATATTGACCCTGCAGAAATTCCCTGGTAAGAAAATCAGGGAGAGAGTTAGTATCCCCTTTAATATACTCAATCTCAAAATCAAAAGAAGATAATTCAGCCTGCCATCTAGCAAATATTTGTTTAGATGCAA
>BRYE01000014.1:9648655-9658655 GCA_030159115.1 Actinidia arguta var. hypoleuca | reverse complement strand
CATTGCCCTTATTAACGGGTTACTCCACTTTCCACCGAGGTGCATACCCCCCCCCCCCCCGTGGTAGGTCGCAAAATATATCACTTTGTGAGTTGTCATAGCTCCATCTCTCTTCCCTTATGCGTACAATTGGAAAGATCACCATCACTAATCAAATCGAGAGCGAAAGAGACTTGTTTCGATAGCGGCGCGCCCGTCACTGTATAACTTTTCAAAATTGACTTTGTCTCTTTTCTCTGAGTTTTTCTCTAGATATCCTGCACTAATTGCACCACTCGTGTCTGGACAGACTTCCTCACATATCTCAAAGTATCTCTCTGCGCTTTTGTACCACTCTAGATCCTCTAGGTACCCCTACGCTTGCTTTACGTGCCTTTGTGCAACTATTGCTTCCCTTGTTCATTTTGCTTGCTAGCATCACTAGATTCATATTTGACAGTAGCTCCCTTTGTTTGAACATTATCCTCTAGTCAGTATAGCCCTTTAGTCTTTTTTTTCGTCACATCTCCTTGTTTTCCTTGAAAACTCTCAAAATTCCTCTATTAGTTGCAAAAATATAACCCTTCGAATCTAGCATCCCAATAAAAATTAAATTTTTTCATAGATTAGTAACACGCTTTACCTCGGTCAATGTCAAAGACCTATAGTCTGCCATGAGGAACCGAATTGCTCATTTGTCAATAACTTTATTCGTCGTGTTGTTCACCATCTGTACAAGTCCCTCGCATACTGCATATGTAAAAAATACCTCTTTGTCTTTACAGCACAAGTGGTCAGTACTTCCTAAATCTAATATCCAATCTGACTTTTCATTTGCCGATGCTACTAGGAAATCATTACCATCTAAATCTGTTATCACTAATGCTGATGCTGTCTTTGAAGACTAATTATGTGCTTTATACTTTGGGCAATTTCTTTTGATATGCTCATCTTGGTCGCACTGTCGCAATAAAAGCACATAAAAAGTGCAACCTCTCGACTGTGACATTGGTCGTCCTCTGCTGGTACCCCTTTGATGACATCTTTCCTGACCACGACCTCTTTTCCTGCTTCTCTCTAAGACTAGGGCTTGTGATTCACTCGGATTTATCGTGCCCATCTCTCTTTTTGTACCTCTTTATTGAATAGGATATCTTTGACCATACTCATAGTCAAGTTCACATTCGGTGCTGAATCGCTAAGAGAAACCACCAATGTCTCTCAATTTTTTGAAAAGGAACTCAAAAGCATTAGGGTCTATGTCTCATTTTCAAACTGTAGGTCAACACTAGCCAATTGATTGACCAAATTCTGGAGCTCACTCGTATATTCTGCCACTGTAGTCTCTCTCTAAAACTTTAAATTCACAAGTCTTCTCATCAATAAGGCTTTGTTCTGAGATATCTTCGCCTGGTATATCTCCTCTAACTTTGTCAACAACTCATAAGAACTCGTCTCTTTTGCTACATGATGGAACACCTCGTGTCCAATCCACTGTTTGATATGCCTCAATCGCTTTCCGGTTCATCTTCTTCTATTTCTCATCCTTTGTCATTGTAGGTTTGTTTCCATTATTCTTTAAGGGGTCGTACAAATTCTTACAGAATAGGATATCCTCCATTCGTAGTTTCAAAATGAGTAATTCATGGCTGAAAGCATGATCATAGTCCCCGAATTATTCTCTGACATCTTACTTCTCCTAAATAAAAGCAAATTATCCAAAGATCAACCTTGTGGATAAATTCAGAATATTGAGAAACCTCATAAAGAGCTAAATTATTAAAATTAAAAAGTTGAGGGACCAAATTGTAATAAAATCAAAATTTTAGGGACTAATTTGTAATTATTAGAATTTTACGGGACCTATCTATAATTATTAGTAACTCCAAGGATCAATTTATAATTATTAATAACTCTAGGGACCAATATATAAGTACCTAAACTTCAAGAATATTCCTTCTCAGGTAGCTTAGCTCGGTCATTGCGGTCAACGGGTTGTCTGGTCAACGGCTCGATCAACGTTGGGGTGAATTTTCGGCGGTGCATGGGGTTGCGTCTAGTGTCCGTTTGGCTCCAATTTTATATAGACGGACTTGCCTCAAAGAGAGGAATCCAGTGGTATGCTCAAAATTCAATTTCGAGCAACTTTAAATTTGGACAATATATAAATTTTGTTCCATTGTTCACAGAAATTGCTCCAGTGACTCCAACCTTGTTTTAATACTAGTTGTTGTGCTCAAAAATCAAATCATCAATTGTTGGGTAAAACACATATTACCGTATAATATCCAGATCAACCACACACACAAGACAATAAGAATTTATGTGGTTCGGCCAATAATGCCTATGTCCACAAATAGAAATAAATATTCTTTTATTCTATTAATCGAACTAAGAGGATTACAAATGAGGAGATTCATTCTCTCACAATCTCTCTTTCTGTCTTATCTCTTACTCTCAACACCTTTTTTTTAACTCACATCACATTAAGTCTCAGTACTGTATCCTCCTTTTTATAAAACAAAGGAAGGAGGTAGTAGATTTCTAATAAAATACTTAATTGTTAATCTATCTAAAAAATATATTTTAACTCAAGATTAACTCATCAAGAAGTAATCTTTTTAAGAGTTCTAATAAACTCAAGAATTGCGCTTTTACTGAGTCAACTAAGCTTGGGGCAAATATATGGGTTGGACTCAACCATTGTTACTTTAACTATACCAATGTATAGAATTAAAAAACTCAACATCATGACGTCTGTCTATTAATCACTCAATCAAAAGGCTTTCACTTTCTTTCATCTCCAAATCATTTTATACAAAAAAAATTTGTCATCTTTATAAATTACAATCTCTTTCTTTTCAAAGTGTATCAATCACACATTTTTCTCTCTCCTCAAGTGTATTATTTTCTACATGAATTATTCACGCTCGATAAAACAAAAATTATTCTCATACTATTCTCTCTGATTTTTTTTTAATATTCACGAATACAATAGTAAAAGATAAAACTCGGCAAAATTTACTTTCATTTTTATTATTTGTATTGTTTATAAATTAAAATTGATAAATCCTATTAAGATAACAAGAAAGACCATGTGGATTATCTATATTATCAATTGAAAATGGCATGTTAAAAAAGATAGAATACAAGAGCTTTTAACAATTTTGCTTTCTAAAGAGCAAGAAAAATTAATTTTAAATAAATTAAATTTTGTATATCTATATCATGTGGGTATATAAGAAATAATTCATCGAATAATTTATTATTGCACTACCCAATACTAATTTGGGGGCACAAATGAAAACAATTGAGGCGCATATGGTTTTGAGTTTGAATACTATTACTATTTCAAAATTTGAACTCTAAAAAATTTTTAAAATTCAAAATGAATAATTTAAATTTATTTAGTTATATGAGATTTATACGTTCAAATGAATTTAAACCATTCATTTTGAATATTAAAAAAAAAATTATTTCAAATTCTGAATCAGTAGGTTTGTCTTTGGTTTGTGAATGGTTCCAAAGCTAAGAGGTACGTTATTATTATCGGCGGCAATCGCTTTCGGATGCTGGGGAGAATCGGAACAAGCCAATAGGGCTCTTCATTCACATTCTACGGTTTCAATTCATCTTCTCCAAGTTTTTGTTGTTGTTAATGTACCCACCCCACTCACTACACTCCATTGCCCATCCCCCTTCCCCCACTTGTTGTTTGGTTTTTGGGTAAATTTCATTGACCACCCCATAGATTCATATGAAATCACATTACACCCTCTTTATTCTTTAAAATCACACTAACACCCCTTCTCAGCTAAAATCTTTGATTGAATGGCAAAGTTACTAAAATACCCTTGTTTGATTGTCTAGTTTTCAAGGAAAATGGAGAGAGAAAATAATAAATGGTGCGCCATCATCTTCCACCTCCACATCTTACCTTTCAACCACCATCAATTTTTATCGGCACCACTCACTGTCTTTACCTTCCACTACCAATTCTACCAGCCACCTTTAATTTCCATGGCTCCACCATTCACCATCACTATCCACCTCGCACACCGCACCCTTTGTCACCCCTGTAACTCTTGAGGGATTAAAGTATTGATTGATTTTGAAGTATTAGAAAGGGTTTTGTGGGAAATGGAAGAAGGGCAATTCAATGGAGGGGGCGATTTTCAATGATTATAAAAGTAGGATTTAAGTCGAATGGTAGAGCTTATGATGATTCTATTGAGAGAGATAATAAGCAAGGGATAAAAAAAAAAAAAGCAAGATTGAAATTTAGTTAAATCTGTTTTTGCTGACATCAGTAATTTCTATTGGCTAATTGACAGTCAAGTAATAAGTGGATTAAACTATTAAGTAAAAATTATAAAGCAAGGATGTGCAATGTGATTTCATAGAGTAAAGGGAAAAACATGTGATTTCAGTTGAATTCAGAGGGTATCATTGTAATTTAACCCTTTCTTTGTTTTCTAACAGAGTATTTATTGTTCTTTAACTTCTTTTGACTTTTTGGCTCTTCGAAGCTTTCGTTAGCAGGCATCACGTCCACTTCCCTCCATGTGATGCTCACGTGAGAGAGTTGCCAACCTTAACACGCCACGTGTATCACCGCACCTTGTGTACTCACGTGCAAATTTTTTCCTGTTCGTGACAATTGGCACCCCTCTATGAGTTCCACGTGGCACCGCGCAGTGTATCACTACCCTTTAATGCAGAGTAAAAACCTAGCTTGGATTTTGAGTTTTGCCATGACATTGTATTTTGTATCGTTCATGAATATTGTATTCTCACCAAGATTGTCGCATTTATTTGTGAGTATGTAGTATTAATATAATATATAAAATGTAACGTTTCTATCGCTTTTGTTTTCTTTTAGACTTCATTTAAATTAAGAATTTAGTAAGAAAAAATAAAATAAAAATGTAGAAGTTAGAAAATTCTCTACCTCTTTTTTCTTTCTTTTCTCTTTTTCTCAACAACTTTTTAATCCAAACACATCCTTAGTTAATTTAGTCTTTTTTGGTTTCTCAGGACTTTTTGGGGTAGTTTTTTTTTTTTTTTTTTGATTTATAAAAATTACTTTGATATCTAAGTCTTTTTGTCTTTAGTAAACTTTATAAACTGTTTGATTAAAGTTTTATAATTTTTATATTTCTCTTGACTAAAATGAACCTAAAAATATCTTTAAAAAAATTGTATAACTTGTTTAAAAAAAAATCACCAAAAATAAAAATAAACCAATTTAAACCGAAAAAATACCCCAAACAGGCCCTAAGAGAAAAAAAACACTAAATTATCTGAAAAGCTAGTCTTTATCGAACTGCCCCGATACTTGATGTTTGGACTTCGAAATTTCGAATAGACGAAATTTAGGTGACGATTGTTTGGGCTAGGATTAGGCCCTGAAGTAGGCTGGCCCAATGGATTAGGCTTCTTGGCAATTTGGGCTCTTCTTCTTCTTCTTCTTCGCCTCCTTCATTTTTTTCTTTCTTTCTTAAATCTACCTCCCACGTCTTGATGGAATTATTGTCGCTACCAATATTGGGTCCTCACTCCTCAGTAGGTATTCCCCAGTATTGCTTAAGCTCGTTTTCGGTCAACTTAGTGCCATGGATTCACCATAACTGTGCTACAACAGTCAGATATTCCAAAACCTCCTTTGGAGTGTGTTATTCCCATGTATTTGCTGGCACATCTGGCTTGCTTGGAATTAATTCCGTTTTAACAAAAAAGACGACAAAATTTATATCCCAAATGCAATAGCAAAAGCTATTGAATGGAAGAGCATCACAGGAGTGGCTAAACCGCCCAAGACTGGGCAACGGCGTTACGTGGGCCGGGACAAACCCAACCCCTGTCAGATCCTTCAAGCTCAACTCTGATGGAGCCGCCAAAGGTAACCCGGCACCAGCAGCAGGTGGTGGGTTCATCCGTGATAGCACAGGAATATAGGAAACACCGCAAGCGTGCAAGCTGAGCTTTGGGCTCTCAGGGATGGGCTGAAGATCGCTCTAGGCATGTGCTACCAACCGTTGCATGTGGAAACTGATGAAGCTTTAGTGCGAAATCTTGTTCTCACAAAGATTGAACCCACACACCAGTTGAGCAATTTGATATTGGATTGCAAGCACGTACTGGACCAGATGGAGATAGCGAGCTTCACTCATGTGTACAGGGGAGGGAACCGCTGTGCGGACCAGTTGGCGAATGAATGCCTCAGCCAAGTGAAGAGAGAACAATAAGGATCTAGGCAAGAAGCATCAATACCAAAAGATATATATCCCGAATAGGTTAATACATATACCCTAGCCTATTATGCAACCGAGTGAAGGGTTTGCATGTATTTTCAAATATGCCGACATGTATTAAGTTTGTAATAGCAGAAGACCCAAGGGGAGTGTCTTTCCCCAGACGTTATACGAACTCGTTCTATGCATTTCACCTTTTTCACACACAAAAAAAAGTGTTTGTTATTGGAACAATATATTTTTTTGTAGTACACGAATAATACATACTCACCGTGCGGTGAGATTTACATTTTTGTGGACTCCAACACATGTAAGTTTGTATTGTCAATGTACTATCTCTATATTTTATATTAAAAATAATTAATCAAAGCAGAAATTAAAAATCATTAAAATGGAGCTTCGAAAACCAATTTTTTTAAAAAAAATAATTAATTTTTTTAGCCCTTAAAGCATGAGCAAAAACTATGACAGGTAACCTGCCACAACTCTCGAAAATTTTTTTGGCAGAAACTAATGATAAGTTGCAACCAACAAGGTCTTTTTTCTAGCATACCGTTATCAGAACTAGTTAATTGTTATGAAAATTGCTAAATTAGGAGTTATTCTGAATTTCTGAGGCCCACTTATTCCATGTTCCATAGTTACCACCTTTATAATTGGAGAATGGCAGAATGGTGCAATTTTGAAATTACTTTTTGGATTTTTTCTCGCGTGATCAATTTCAGTACCTTGATGTCTTTAGTTAATTTTTAAAAATTTTACTCAAAAAATCTACTTTTCAAATTCATTGTGACTAGAGGAATAATAAAACCACAAAAAATAAAAAGGTTTTGTTTAAAGAAATCCATGAAAAGTATTTTTATTCTTCGTGGGCTTTTTCAATGTTTTTTTTTTCAAATTTTCAATTTTTTTTCTGATTTCTCCAATTAATCACGAATTCAAAAAATAAAAATTTAACTAAAAACTAAAAATAAATTAACTACACAAAAAAAATACTGAAATTGAAGCAGAAACAAAAAACTTTAAAAAGTGCAAAAAAACAACAACACAAACTTAGCCTTTGACTGAAATTATTTTTTTAAGTGTTTTGACATTGGTTTTAGATCTAAACCTGATTTCAGCGAAGACTTTTTTCATTTTTCAACAAGATAACATTAGATTATTAGCTTTTCGAGCGAAGACTTGGAGCAATCTATAATCCACGTATATTACTTTCATTATCCAATTGACATTTTAATTAAAAAGACATTTGAACTTTAATTTTCTAGCTTCACACTTTAGTTTTTTTAAAAATCTTTTGGCAAAGCTTCACACTTGATTAGGATCCAATGTAACCATTTTAAAAGTGATCTTGGTTATATACTTCTATCATATAATTTCCCATGAAATTACAACAAAAATGTGGGGGCAGGGACTCATTTAAGACTACCCTCTCTCTCTCTCTCTGTTTGTTTTTTTTGTTGTTGATAAACTGTACTTTTTCTCCTCAAAATGAGAGATTTCTACTTTGCCCACTTAACTAATAATATTCACATTGTACCCTCAAATATATAAACTTTTGCAATCTACCCCAACATTCAACATTCATCTACAAAGTGGATGAAAATTGTCAGGTCACGTGTTGACTCTACCCTGATCCAAGGGTTAACGTCATCAAAAAATTCAAATTTAATATTTTTTATCTCACAATAAATGATGAGAGGGAGGGAAAGAGAGAGAGAGATTTAGAAATCGAACAAGGTACAAGAAGAATCAAGTTGTTGGATATTTTCTATGATGTTAACATGGATTGCTCTTAGATTAGGGTCGGGTCAACATGTGGTGGCCTAACTGAAAAACAATTGTAGACGGATTTTGAATATTGTTGAGAGTGCAAAGTAAAAAAATTATTAGTTAGGGAGTAAAATAGAAAACACTTAACACCTTGAGGGGGAAAAATGCAGTTCATCCTTTTTTATTTTTGGTCACTCTCTTTGTTGTCGGAATCAAAAACTTGTATGACCAATTGAGGTGGTCCATGGACGAACATCTAGAAGCCCAATTGTTGATCAATTTTCAGCGTTGCCGTCAATTGTGAAAATAGCAGATAAAAAAAGAGAAGATTACAACATGATACTTTTAAGGAGTTTATTGTATAAAAAAAATCATAGGAACTAATTACTGTTCAAAAAATTCATTTTGAGCAACTACGAATCTATCAACCTCAATATAAAACTGAAGTAGATAAACTAACAATAACAATTTTTCAAAATAAAAATAATAAATTATCAATATAATTTTTATATTGAGAAATAATCAACTTTTAAATTATCATATGGACAAAATTATCACTAAACAAGATAACAAATAAGAAGTTGTCAACAAATTTCTAAAAGAGAAAATGAGAAATTATCAACTAAATAAGAAAAATTCTCAAATACTCACCCCACATGATAAAAAAATAAAAAATCTCAAATATTTACTTAGAGTAAATTGACATAAATATATACCAATATTAATTGGTCCAAAAAGAAAAAGAAAATATCAAATCAATACTACACATGATAAATAAGAAAAGTTCTCAAATATTTATTTTGTGCAAATTGAGAAAATATCACATATAATGTAATGAATTCACAACTATTGACAAATAATCAACTTTTAAATTAACTTAGAGGAATTTTGTGAATACAAGTTCGGATTCAAATTTTATGTGTATATAAGTTACTATATTTAAGATGGAGCCAAAAATACTTTTTTTTCTTTATCAAGAAAATTTTTCTTTTACCTTCATAAAAAAAATTGAATATTGATAATTTGATGGCCGTTTTCTTATACATTGTTTATATATAAAAAAATAGTTTAATAATTAATGATAATCTCCCCTTGATTGTTGAAATTGACAATGATAACTTCAAGTTCACTAAATTAATATCTTAAGTAGAGTTTTTGAATATTGAACTTTAGGTAATAAAAGTTAAAAGAGTGTTTTTATACGTATATAAGTTGTTATATTTGGATTGGAGTTAAAAACAAATAATAAAAAATAAATAAACTGAATAAGAATAAGTTTAAAATTTGAGAAAAAAAAGTTAGGAAATTAATTAGGATGAAATACAATGACTTTCCCTAAGATTTTGAGTTAATACACAAAGCACCTTTGACGTTTGAGAAATTACAATGACCTCTCATGAGATTTGAAACTTATAATAGATTCTCTCTATTTTACACTAACCACCCTTGAGGTTCTAGATTAATACACAAAGCACCCCTAACATCATTCATCCGTTAGCAAGATTGATTGTGCATCCATGACATCAAGTGAATAGTGGTTGGAATACCATATATGCCCTTCTTTTTGAAAAAATTATTATATACCCCACAAAAATATTAATTGAATGACCAAAATATAATAGTATTTTAGACATGAGGGTATTTAATTTAAGCACATGGACAACACGTGATCAATTTTCATCACTATTTCAAATAAATTAATAACGAAAAAGATATAAATGATACAATTAAATAGTTAATGGGTCAAGATAATTCACCTTTTGATCATTCAATCAATATCCTTGTTATGTATATAGTAACTTTGTCAAAAGAGAAGGGTATATATGGTATTTCAATTACTATTCAGCTGACGTTATGGATGGATATTCAATCTTGCTAACAAACGATTGACAACAGGGGTGCTATGTGTATTAACCAGGAATCTCAGGGGTGGTCGGTGTAAAATGGTGAGAATCTGTTACAAGTTTTAAACTTCAGGGAAGGTCATTGTAATT
>BRYE01000014.1:9631155-9641155 GCA_030159115.1 Actinidia arguta var. hypoleuca | reverse complement strand
TCTCTTTTAAAATGATATAATTCGGGAAGGTTCGGGACGGGAATTGGGGTTTGGGGCGGGGATATACAAAACTGTCCCCGCTCCGTCCTTGATTTTTTTTTTATCCCCGATCTCCACCCCGAACCTCGGCCCTCCTAAAAAAATTTCACCCCGATCGAGGCGGGGGATATTGGCATCCCTAACTCTATGATGGGAGGAATTCTTGTAGAAATAGAGTCCTCTTAAAGTTAGTCTCTGATTTGGCGATGTGAATAGCTTCGCCTCATGGCGAACTGGAGATGAGTTAGTTCCCGCATGCCAGGCAAAGCGATCGATTGGTGATAAAAAAAGGGCGACTAGGAATATATTGCAGTCATGGCGATGTGCTCGACTTATTATAAACAGAGAGTTATTTTACCCACATCAAAATTCACAAATTTACCCTCTACAACGTGGTCAGGAATGTGAAAAAGAAGAACTAAACAAATTTGCAATTCAAAAAGTAAAGGGAGAAAAATATAATGCTATAGTTTTAAGAGTTTCCAAAGAATTAAGCTTTAGAGCTTGCATAGTCGCCTTCTAAATGAAACAAAAATGAACTTGTGTGGGAAAGTTTTTTTTTTATTTTTTTATTTTTTTATTATAGATTTTTTAGCTGTTTTATTTTTTTATAATTATTTTTTTTAACTGTTTAATCAAAGTTTTATACTTTTTGATTTCTCTTGATGAAAAGAATATTAAAATATAATTTTTTTTATTAAATTTGAGAAAAAATACTAATGAGAAAAAAAAAATTTACGCGATAAATTAGTTAAATTTTTTTTCAATGATTCTTTTTTAAATTTGAATGAAAATTCTACATTTTCAGATTTATCACATTAAGAAGAATAGAAAATATATAAAAATATTATTAATTGATAAAAAAAAAAGTAATTAAAAAATCTAGCCCAAATACGGCAGTAAGTATTTGTTGGGATGAGGTCCAATTTTTAATCCACTGACTTTTGACTTAAAAAAGATATCATTGAGATGACCGCCAAGTAGCTTCGGATCATCTGTAACCAAGAGGTTGTACCAATACTCTGTTTCACACCTATTCTTCCGCCACCTGTCCAGGACTCATTTAATGAACAAAACGCAATTAATTCTTCAAGAATCCGTCACTGTTAGTAGTCT
Source organism: Actinidia arguta var. hypoleuca (assembly GCA_030159115.1). Classification (NCBI taxonomy): domain Eukaryota; kingdom Viridiplantae; phylum Streptophyta; class Magnoliopsida; order Ericales; family Actinidiaceae; genus Actinidia; species Actinidia arguta. The sequence continues at coordinate 9,640,000 of BRYE01000014.1, read as the reverse complement.
AAAAAGTAATAAACAATTCCAAAAAGCCCACGTTTATCAATTTGTCCCCGGATATACATGGGAAGTAAAGTAGGGGGAATATCAAATTAGTGGATTGTGTGGAAATATTATCAAATTGGTTAAAATAAACAAAATTATCAGTGAAAACATAATTAATCTAATCACAAGAAAAATGACATAAAATTTAATCATGAAAAATATGGAAAATGATCCAAAAAAACTAAGTTAATTGATATCCTTTAAAAAAAACTTGATAAATAATTATATATGTGAGGTACCCCATACAAAATGGTCAATTCATAAGTATTTTTCTAAGTGCATGTGAAACAACAAAAAATTATAAATTTTACACCATAACATTTTAATTAAAATTTGTATTCTTTTGTTTATTAGATTGTTTTCTTTTTTCTCTTAAAAAAAATAATTGAAAATAAGTTGAAATTGGTTATAGAATTATAATTTATTAATTAGGGGTAAAATTGGAACAAAGTATACCATTATAAATATTTGAACTTTCGTCAAAAAAGTTATCAAAATGGAACAAAAATGTCCACTTAAAAATTTGATAGAATCAATAGTAATTAAAATAAATAAATAAATAATTTTTTTAAAAATAAATACTATTAATTTATAAAATACTCTATTTTTTTTTATCAATAAATATTGTTTTAAAAAAATTAATTGATCTGAATAGTTTACTTATTAAGTACTCCGAATGAAAATGTACTTAAAAATAAAATTTTATTATCAATAAAAAAAATTGATCTAACAATTTTAATCTTTAAGTGTTCTAATCGAAACATACTTAAAAATAAACTTTATTATTATTTTTTTTAAAATAGAGAATACTTATTTATTTTAATTAGTTTATTGAGAAAAAGAATTTGAAAGCCCTGAATCAAAGGATAATTTTATTATTTTTGTATAAAAATTAACTCAGAAAAAAATCTTAACATTTATTTTAAAAATAAAAACAGTCAGTGTTATTTTTTTAATAAAAAGATAATTATATTTTTCAAAAACCACAAGAGATGTTAATGAAATTTACCTAAAACAATATTTCTCACGTCCTACTAATTTAAAATTGCCCTAGATTTGAAGTCCCAAATAGGGACACAAAGAAATAGCGCACTGCACACTGAATATTTCTTAAATTTGACTCATTCATGAGTTTTTTTTTTAACTTTTTAAGTGCATTAAATGAGTGGGGGCTGAAGAATAAGAATAGGTGCGAAACAGAGAATTATTACATCTTTTTTTGTGTACAGGTGGTCCGAATCCATCCCAATTGGCTTCGAATGTGGTACAGATACATACAGATATGTGGCGTTGTTATTTCTTAATTGTGTGATGGGATGGAAAAGTGAATGATTTAGGGGCGTTGATGTGGGCGTAACACCGGAACAAGATACAGTTGGAAAGAAACAAGTAATTAATTAGCGAGAGCCATGGGACGGAGAGAGAGAGAGAGAGAGAGAGAGTCCAACAAAATTTACGAAGCATGCGTTTGTGGGGTTTGTGATCACCAAAATAATTGTTAAAGGAGATGAGAAAATATATGAAGGCTGTATTTTGATAAAAAAAAAAAAATAATAAAAAAATTAAAAGATCTAATTGACATATACGAGCACCCACATATTTTCTCTTCCGTCCACTCACATTTTCTATATTTCATGTGTGATTTGTCAATTAAGATCAAATATTATGTCTCAAGTACGGTGACACCAGAATTGTAATTTAGAGGTAACAATCATATATAGAATTAATTTTAAAAAAATAAAAAATACTAGAATTAAAAGGTCTATATAGTTTCGCACTAAATAATAAAGTAAGAATATTTTTTTAAAGTCGTAAGATTTTGACCGCTACCATTTCTTCTCGTAACTCCATTCTCGGTCTCAAAGAACATTAAAAAGTGATGAATTTAATATACTGTTACCACCTCTAATGATATATTATATTTGACAGTACCGATATAACCCCCCATCTTGTATTCAATGTTTAAAATTAGCTCTTATAATCTCATTAAATATTTTTCATTGTTTGTCAAATCCATCGCACCCAATTTTTTTGCTATCACGTCCTCTACCCCTCAAGATAGATGAGAGCGAAGGAAAGGAACCCTATGTTTACCTTTTGGGTTAGAACATAAATACGTGCACAAGGAACATCAAGAGTCCTATCACAAACCATATTCTTCATTTTTCATACGCATTCGTGGTGCAAACAGACGTGTACTCCTTTAATTCAGTTTGGCATATTTTTTCTTAAAAAATATTATTTGTGTTACATTTTAGTGGACATATTAGTTTTGGGTTAATTTAGGAGTTAGGCCTAGTTTGGGATAATAATTTTTTAGGTTCCATTGGTTTTAAATTTTTTTTTGTCTTGCGTGAACTTTTTTTACTGTTTGATCAATTTTTTTTTTAATTTTTCAGTTTTCTTTGATGAGAGGAGTCAAAAAATATAAAAAAAATATTTTTCTAATTTAAAAAAAAAACAAAGACGAAAATAAACTATGTTTAGTCTTTAATGAATTTTTTTCAAAATTGGAGGAAAATTTTTATATTTTCGAATTACCTCGTAAAGAGAAATCGAAAAAAAAAAAAAAATTAATCAAATGGCGAAAAAATACTCTGAAAACGACAAAGCTTGGTAACCAAAGTAGTAAAAAAAAAATAAAATTATCTTAAACTGGGCCTTATTTTGTCTTTAGCTTTTTTTAAAAAATAATTTCTATATTTTTTCAATTTTTCTTAAGTCAAGATTAATCGAAAAGTAAAAAAGAATGACCAAAAAAAATCACTAATATATAAAATAAAAAATTCAAGAAAAGATAACAGTACTAATTAATTAAGTCAATTTGCAAGGATCTCTTTTTTTTTTTTTTTTTTTTTTTTTCTTTTTCTGATCCCTACAACACTAACTTTGTGGAGGGAGAATAAGAGCCTGGAGAGGAGTGCCACTTAATTTTGTTGGTAATTAATTAAGTGGGGTTTGATAAAACTGAAAGCTAAAATTAAAAAGTATTAAGTATTAAAAATTGAAAATTAATTTTTTTAATTTCAAGAAGTGTTTGAAAATAATTAGGTGTTGGAAAAGTGGAAGTGGCGGCGTAGGTTGAAATTGTTAAACAAAATTAGGAAAGTGCATGACACTTGCAGTATTATGTGTTTTTTTTCCACATAAAACCTCTATTATGCTGTTAGAGCAGCTCCGGTAGTTGCTTTAACCACCAAATGCTAAAAGAATTGAAGGATTAGATAATTTTTATGTATTCCAGTTGATCCTTCAGCATTAGGAATCACAACGGGCAGATTAGGACATGTTTGGCATAAATCATATCATGTCCCTTTTAGAAAAACCCTTCCCCATGTACCCCACCCCAAACTCTAGATGGCAGGGTGATGACACAATTCTCACCCCCATTTGCAACAGAACCTCTCCTACGCCATCCCGCCTAGCTTAACATATTTTTTTCATTTGTTTGATTTTAAAAACAATTTTGTGTTGGGAAAAATATGGGAATTTCAAAAAATAATTTTCATTAATCACAATAAAATACAATAAACTGAATTTATAAATATAAAACATTATAAGATGAGATACGAACAAATTTAAGTTGAGTCCTGTAAATGCAGTTTTCTTAAGAAAGATTTTTCGCGTACTGAGGGTACTACAGAACTTTTTGCATCTTTCTCTCAGAATAAAACGGTGAGACCGCGTACATCAGAACACTTCTGAGGTGGCGAACTTGAACCTACATCTGTCTCTCTCTTAGAACAAAAAACTTTTTTGGTGTCTTCCAATAGAAGAACATCAGCACACACACACACGCGTGTATATATATATATAGACTCAAAATGAATTATGAGTTACTAAAATCAATACACGAAATTGTCATAATATATAGTGTTATAATTTTCAATTCATAAGAGGTATTTACCACCAATAACAACTGCCATGTGAGTTGCTTCATCCAGGTTTGACGAATTGAAGGTGACTATTCAATTGTCTCGGGAGACCTTCAGAACACCACACTTCATTTATACCGAAATTTTATAAATTTTCAACATGTTGTACATTGAAAGAGGTAAAATTGTATACCCATAATGAAAAAATAGGTATAACTAATAATAAAATACATAAAATAATTTTTCTGAAGAACACCTTAAAAAATAAATTTAATAATGGAAGAAATCTCAAACTCTTAAGTGACATAAACCAAAAACGAAAATTTTATAATTTTAACTCTAATTGGATCGGATTCTGGGGGTCGACGACCAAATTCAGCTCCGTCACCAACCTGAGCAAGTTTCAAAAATCTCCTTCCTACCTTACGCCAAACTACATAAAAAGTATACTTTTGTTCTAACTTTTCTTCTCTCATATTTGGCACCTACGCGACGCTCACTACGCTATTATTAGTAGTAATCCAAATTATTCTCATCATGCAATACAAATTATTGATTTAAATTTACATATGTACCTTTGACAATTCAGTTCCTTTTGAAGAATAAATCAACTAAAATGTAAATAATTCTATTTATTAAAAAAATAATTTTAATTGCACGGGTAACGTGATTAAATTTGTTAATAAAATATTTTTTAAATATTAATTGAATTATTCTTCTTAAAAAAAAAATTTGCCAAACGTGTTTAACTATATACATATACATTTTTATTTATATATGATAATAATTTTGTATATACACGGTAATAATGTTGTCACTATATAAAATTTTAGTAAGCATAAAAAATTGTTGTGTAAATTAAATAAATTCAAAAAAACTAAGATGAAAAACCTGCAAGAAGGTACTATTGGTGGAGAGAGTCCAAGGTTGAGTTTAAAACTAAACAAAGTGATTTCTGAATAGTTTAGACTTATTTTTCGTTTATACATATTTTAAATGAGTAAATATAATGTGAGAAAAATAAGAAAGTATTAATTTGAGTTGATTAAATAGTTACTTTACTTTTACTGGCGATCCAATTCCTTCAAAGTTTAAGATTTGTAATGAGATTAGGAAACCGCTCCATATAAAAAGCCCCTCTCTCCCAAAGTCCAACAACATCCTTCTGTCTCCTATTTTACCTCTCTGCTAAGTACTATTCGACATTCCCCCCTAATTCTCATTCTACTCGTTTGTAAGGGGACAAATTATACCATGACGTAATCTGATTTTGTTAGGGTAGGAGTTTTCGCTGAGCTATCGCTATAAAGTAAGCTCGGTGCAGACACTATTGAACACTGGCCTTGCTAAGGCGAATGTATCCGTCAAGCTATCGCTATAGTGCAAGCTGGAAGACCCTATGCGCCGAAGCTTGGAACAATCACTTTCAAAGACAAATGTTGTTCGAGCTAAGGGCATTGTTGCCTTCGAGATATCGCTGCTCAACAAGCTCGGAACAATAACCGCACTGAAAGCTCGGATGAAAGCTCGGATGAAAGGCAACAAGCTCGGAACAATAACGACTGAGCGGCGACTAATTAGGGTTTTTGATGCTTTTCAACTAGAATAGCTTGGATTTGTGTAAGTTTGCTTTCAATCCTTGTTGTAATCACTTAGATTTTAATTGAAATTCCAAAGTTTTACATTCTCTTGTTTTAAATTCGAATTTGCTCTTGCTTCTTAGTGTAATTTCAATATTTGTGGGTTGATTTCAAGTAATTTTATTTCTTTTTCAGAAATAGAGATGAGTAGCTAACTTTCTAAATCTTGGGATTGATTGTAAAGACCGATTGAATGTCTTGGATGAACAAGGGAGGTTAGATATTAGTTTTCAAGGTCGAATATTTAGATTTTATCGTTCCTTTACTTCTTTGGTCTAGAAATCTTCGAAAACGTGGATGTTTACTATATTTGGTAACGTTTATGCATGAGTCTATACTCAGTATATACGCTGCACGGATCAATGGTATTTATCTTTGAATCTAACAAACGGATTTAATCTAGAACTTGAAGTTTCGAAGGAACACTTGGTTTTAATTGTTAAATCTTCCGAATCCGAGATTCACGACGTAGTCGACAGATTTGAGTTATAAACTTCTCACCCTTGGAATTCCGAGACCCGAAATTGGTTGGAACGATCAATCCCAAGACTTTACTCATTAATTTTCAACCAAATCTAGTTAAAGTCATTTACATCGAAAGCCAAACCATTTTCCCAAAACAAACGAATTTTTCATTTTCATTTTAGAAGCATTCAGTTAGGACTTTGTAAGCGACCAAGAGGCGTGCGATAGTTCTTACGGTCTTGTGCACATCGCTCCTTGTGGTTCGACCTCGTACTCTGAGTTATACTACTCCGTCGGCCTTCACTTGGGATCATTTTCAAGCGTACATGGTTGACGCGAGTTCAAGTTTTGGCGCCGTTGTCGGGGAGCTTTGCTTCACACAAGTAATTGCAAGAGGCGTGCTTGAACACGAACCTCAGTCAATACAAATTTTAGCGGATTGCTTCACCATCAACCTACAATAGCGGAGGAATCGTCGGCTAAGGTCATTGGTAACTTCGTTCCATCCTTTTTGTGTTAGCATATTAGGATTAGAGGCGTCTAGGCTATTTACTAATTGTTTATTGGTGGTTTTGCCTTGTATGTGGAGATTGGAGGATTGGATGGGTTGTTTTTAAATATTCTTGTTGGCAATGAAGTTGATATAGCTGTGGAGATTGGAGGTTCGGAAGAACTGTATTTGATTTATGTGTGCATTGCATTTGTATGACCTATTTTCTTAGAGATCACAAACATCGTCTTGTCAGAATTGATCCTTTGCGGAACCTTCTACCCGGCTCTTTAACTCCATTATCTCCTCGTCGGAATCCAACCAACTTACCTCATTTCTCCTTAGTGGTTGACTTAGGACCCATACCTATGGAAAACCTTAATGATTTACCGGGACCTCCCCCAGTAAACGATAACAATGGGAATGAAGGGGGGAGTAATGTTGGGGAAGCCGAAGCCCAAATACGTACCATGAGGGATTACATGAACCCTCTCAGGAAAATACCCACATCTGCCATAGTAATTCCCGCACATCAAGCCACACTCAATCTTAAACCGGAAATGCTACAAGCCATGCCCCAGTTTCATGGCTTAGACTCAGAACAACCATATACTCATATCTCAGATTTTGAGGTTGCATGCTCCCTTTTCCAAGATAACGCATGCCCTAGGGAGATTTTGCTCTTAAAATTGTTTCCATTCACTCTTAAGGACAGGTCCAAGATGTGGTTCAATTCATTGAGGCCTATATCCATATATTCATGGGATACACTTCAGGAAGAGTTTTTAAAAAAATTCTTTCACGAAAATCGCACGGAGGCACTAAGACGGGCACATCTCTCAATTCGCACCGAACAATGGGGAGACTTTCTTCCAATGTTGGGAGAGGTTCAAAGATCTATTGTTCGCATGTCCACATCATGGTTTTCCCGAGTGGCACACGATAAACACATTCTACTCTTCATTGACCCCTCAATTGAAGATGTTTGTAGAATCTATGTGCGCGGGGACCTATCCCGACAAAAACCCCACTGAGGCATCAAATTATTTTGACTATCTAGCCAATTTGACTAGGGATTGGGTCAATGCCAACATGGCAAAAGATTGGGGTAGTGCGGGGACTCAAAATTTCATGGGGGCTCAAAGCTTCATGAACAAGCCCACAAACCCTCATGTTGGGGGAAAATACCAATTAGGAGAGGTAGAGGACCTACAAGCTAAGGTCACGTCACTCACACGCAAGTTGGAGGCTTTGGAAACTTCTAAGGCCACCACGTCCGTACCAGTTGAGACACCCTCATTGTGTCTAGTTTGTAATACACAGGACCATGACACGGCCTCATGTCCAATCATACCGGGGGTGAAGGAAGCACTTCATGGCCAAGTAAATGCGATTGGCCAATTTCAAGGGGGTTACCAAAATCAGAGGAGTGGGAACAATCCATACTCCAAAATATATAACCCGGGTTGGAAGAATCACCCTAACTTTGGATGGAAACAAGAGGGTCCTCAAAACCCTCAACAATTCCAACAACCCCCACAACCTTTTCAACAACCACCGCAACCATTTTAGGGGCAACAAATAAACTATCCCACACAACCAGCACAACACCAACCTCCTCATCGGAGGAACAATGAGGACAACCAAGCGACCAATGACCTAAGAGCACTCACTAATAGGGTAAATAATCTTGAGCAATCACAAGGGGAGACCAACACGATAGTCAAAGACATCCACAAGATGTTGATGACTCAACAAACACAAGGGCGTTTTCCGGCCCAACCCCAACCAACCCCAAAGCCTGCAAACCTTGTGGACACAACACATGAACAAGCCAATGCCATCACTACCCTTAGGAGCGGAAAACAAATAGACAAAACTATCATTCCTAAGGAAACCAATCAAGAAAAAAATGATGAGTCTTTTGGGTTTGGGCATAACCAAGAGAGAGAAAAGAGTGAGGAAAATGAAAAGAGTGAGGAGAAAGAGAAAGAGAAAAATTCTGAGTAGTTGGAAAAAGCCATGGATGCATTTGAGAGTGTGGGCATTGAAAATTTGAAACATGCCCCATTCCCCCATAGATTGGCTAAACCTAAGAGAGAGTCATTGAATTCTGAGATTTATGACATATTCAAATAGGTTCAAGTCAATATTCCCATTTTAGAGGCTATCAAACAAATCCCTTCATATGCCAAGTTTTTTAAGGACTTATGTACTGTGAAAAGAAAGCTCTATGTTAAAGAGACTGCTATGATGAATGAAAGCCAGAGTGCCATCCTCCAATGCAAGACCATACCGAAATACAAAGACTCCGGTTGTCCTACTATTTCGTGTAC
>BRYE01000014.1:9618655-9626155 GCA_030159115.1 Actinidia arguta var. hypoleuca | reverse complement strand
AGAGAGAATTTGCTAATCGAGGTTGGTTAGGATTAGCTTTTTTCAAAGAGGAGTGCATTGTGACCCTCTGCGCCGAATTTATGGCAAATATATCTTCCCCGATAGCTGAAAAGGGGAATGAGAGGATCGTATCTTGGGTTCGGGAGAAGGAGATCATTCTGACTCCTGACACATTTGCACACTATTATGGCCTAGGGCAAGTGGAGAATCCTGATTTTGAATACCCTGATGTAGGAGCCCCTCCCTTGTCGATTATTTGCAATGAACTGCTGAAAAGGGGAGAAACGTGGGATGGAGAGGTGCAATGTAGTAAGTAGAAGTTGACCGCTCGGTACCTCATCGTCTTCCTGTTTTCTTGCCACTCTTTGATGCCATTGAAGAGGACAGTTGACATGAGCTTGGCTAGGGCTCAATTGCTTTGGGCTATAGGGATGGGGAAGTCCATTGACTTGCCCCGATACATGTTTATGCAGCTTTACCATGCCTATACGCACCCTAACCCTAAGAGGTCCATTCCATTCACTTGCCTGCTCACTAAACTGATTAAAGAATCAAAAGCCAAGTTTTCCCGAGACCTCATCACCCAAGACCAGGATACCCCCATAGATGATGCCACTCTAAGTCGTTCGGAGGGGCAAAAGAAGAGAAAGAAAGAGGTAGAAGAATTAAGGAGAAGAGCGAGTGCTGAAGGAGGATCGGGACAGATGTCTGGGGCTGATATTGCAAGTTTGCAAGTGGCAGTGGAGCAGCAAGGGCAGAAGTTGGACGCCTTCATTACTTCGATCGATGGTCGTTTAGAGCCTAATGATCGTTTTTCAGAGTGATTTACTATTACTCAAGGAACTTTGTTTAACCTCCATTGATTGAATAGCTTCGATATTTTTGATTTTTGATTTGCAAGTTGAGTAATAGGTGGAGTTCTTGACATCTTATACATTCTTGAGGTTTTGACTTGAGGTTCTCCGGATTCTAGTTTAAGGCCATTTCATTTCTTTCGAGCCGTTCATGTTTACTTCTTTATCTCGATGCATGTATACGCATAATCTTGAAATGTATGTCAATGCTAAGTTAATGCATTGCTTATAATCATGTGGAAATTGAATGGAGTAAAAAAACATGATGAAAGGAGTTGAAAAGTTAAATATTGTTGTAAAGTGGGAGTTGAAAGTGATTGCCTTTTTGTCATCATGTGTAGTGCGCAATGCACGTGTCGAAGTTCCATTTCATTCCCCATTCTCGGCTTTTCTTCTTCATGGCCTATCATATCCGGAATTCCATGAGTCATTAACTCGAAACTGTATAAGTCTTCACACGTCAAATCTCTAGTTGTTATTTGAACTGTGAATGTTCTTTCACGAAGCTATGCCAAGTCGATACACTCACGATTTAACGATTTTTTATGAAGGAAATTGCTCGTTTCGCATATCTTATACATTTACTCTTAAAGCGAGCGTTTCAAACGAGAGAACCTTGTGTGTTCGAAATTTTTGAGATGAGTGTATGTCTTGTGAGACTTGGAATTGAAGCGTAAAAGATACATTTGCATGTGTTGGGATGATAGAGTATATGTTATGGATAGTGTACCTCAATGTGATTTCTATCTTCGATATTTTATGCCTTTAGCTTGCATGATTCATAATTTAAGGGGATCGAAAATTCTTTTGAATGGAGTTATTGCATGCCTATCATATCTCTATATCTTCTTGACATGACATGAGTCGATGTTTGTGGGTGTCATCACTGGAAAAACTCACGAGACACCACTCGTCCATTGGGGTAACCTAGGGGTTTAAAGGCTTGGTGCATATGCTAAATGCACCCGGGACTCCTACGAAAGCGGAGATTATGTTTCTTGTCTTAATTTTGCTAGGGACTAGCAAAAGGTTAGTTGGGGTGTGTGATTGTACCATAAAAGTGCAAGCATAGGTCTCTAATATACCCATTATTAGGCGTAGAATAGGAATAATTGCATTATATTAGTTGTATATGATGAATAATCCCGAATTAGTTGTCTTTTCAGGTTATTAATGCTAAAGAGACAGAATTAGAGCATTAATGATGATTCGGGTCCGCCGGCATACAAAACGAGGAATTCCATTATGCAAAATTTCGCGAAAAGGGGTCATATTTTTCTACGGAGGTCCAATTAACCTGATTCTTGCGCCGTTGGAAAGATCTCGTCAAGTTACAAATGTTTGCGTCTAACGTGCATCGGTCATTTTGGCTCCGAAGGGCCTCAAAATTAAGAAAATATGAAAATGGGGAAAATCTGGCGTTCGAACACCTCTGTTAGCCGTTCGAACGTCCAGAGAGCAGAATTCCAAGTTTTTGCCTGGCGTTCGAACGCCCGTTTTGACGTTCGAACACCAAGGCAAAACTTGGAATTCTGCTAAAACCTATTTTGGTATTTTGGCCATAACTTTTGACTCTGAAGTCCGATTGAGCTGGTTTTTATACCATTGGAAAGAAGACTTAAATATATACAACTTTGTGTATAATAGATATTGGCCGAATCGAGCTTAAAGATGGTCAAAATCTCAGTTGAAAGTGAGCAGAATTTGGCCTGGCGTTCGAACGCCCGTATTGACGTTCGAACGCCTGGGCCAAATTCGGGCAAATTTCTAGGGTTTCGATCTTAGACCTATAAATAAAATCATTTATTGTAATTTTAAAAAAATCAGAGATATTTTAAAAGCTTATGGGCGGCGACTAATTAGGATTTTTGATGCTTTTCAACTAGAATAGCTTGAATTTGTGTAAGTTTGCTTTCAATCCTTGTTGTAATTACTTAGATTTTAATTGAGATTCCAAAGTTTTACATTCCCTTGTTTTAAATTCGAATTTGCTCTTGAATCTTAGTGTAATTTCAATATTTGTGGGTTGATTTCAAGTAATTTTATTTCTTTTTCAGAAATAGAGATGAGTAGCTAACTTTCTAAATCTTGGGATTGATTGTAAAGACCGATTGAATGTCTTGGATGAACAAGGGAGGTTAGATATTAGTTTTCAAGGTCGAATATTTAGATTTTATCGTTCCTTTACTTCTTTGGTCTAGAAATCTTCGAAAACTTGGATGTTTACTATATTTGGTAACGTTTATGCATGAGTCTATACTCAGTATATACGCTGCACAGATCAATGGTATTTATCTTTGAATCTAACAAACGGATTTAATCTAGAACTTGAAGTTTCGAAGGAACACTTGGTTTTAATTGTTAAATCTTCCGAATCCGAGATTCACGACGTAGTCGACAGATTTGAGTTATAAACTTCTCACCCTTGGAATTCCGAGATCCGAAATTGGTTGGAACGATCAATCCCAAGACTTTACTCATTAATTTTTAACCAAATCTAGTTAAAGTCATTTACATCGAAAACCAAACCATTTTCCCAAAACAAACGAATTTTTCATTTTCACTTTAGAAGCATTCAGTTAGAACTTTGTAAGCGACCGAGAGGCGTGCGATAGTTCTTACAGTCTTGTGCACATCGCTCCTTGTGGTTCGACCTCGTACTCCGAGTTATACTACTCCGTTGGCCTTCACTTGGGATCATTTTCAAGCGTACACGGTTGGCGCGAGTTCACTACATCACCAGCAGATCCTTGATAGTTTCCTAGGACTCCTCAGGGAGGGCAGCGACATCATTTGGAAGTAGGAAAACATGCACAAGGGCCATGCTGGTGTTGTGATCCCTAGAGGAATCAGCCATCGTCACTTGTCTACCGAGCTCACAAACGGAAAATTCGGGCTTCCAAAGCATGGCAAGTGCACCCGAGCTTGTTTCCTCAGCCTTCCTCTTAAACCTCCTCGAGATGACCACCTTAAGCTCTTTTCCCTTGCGTTTGCCCAAGGAAAGGACATCCAAAATGCCTTGTTCAACCCCTACGATCGCCTTAGCTAGCTTCACAATTGGATCATCAGTCTGCTAAGGGACTTGGCTGACTGGAGAAGCTATTATACCGAGAGGATCAGTGCCCAGTGTAGACTTCTTCTTCAGATTTTTGAACTTAATATTGTTGGCTTCGCCTGAACTCCTGTCAGATTTGTCGGCCTTCCTGAAAGAGTGCAAAGTCTCAACCTCTCTCGTGGACTGAGGAGGGGCATGCACGAGATCATCTGAATGCTCATTTTCTGAGATCGAGATGGATACGAGAAGGGCTTAACCTTCCGACTCAACTGTAGGAATCACCTGATTTCGATTTCTGTTCAGCACCAATTGACTAACGGCCTCCTCTCCCTCCTTCTCCTCTTCACTATCAAAAAAATCCAGAGAAATGTAGCTCGATGAGCTTGAGGTGATATCTTCCCCTCGATCTTGAACTTGGGTAGGGGGAGGTGAGCGTTGAGCTCGACTTTGGACCGCTCTGAACTGAAAGCTTCAATTTGTGGAGCCCGACCCTTGATGCGCAAAGAAGGAAGACTCGCCAGGCCGAACTCCTCGATCTTGCGCGGGATCGTGTGTTGATAGATTGACTCATAAGCAAGAAGATCAGTACCCTCCCTAGAAGCTTGCTTGTTGTTGGAAGCTAAGATGGCCTCCTTGCATTAATTAGAATGGCGTTTGAATTTGTTGTTAAAATCTGCACAAGCAACAGAAACAAACATCAGCGTCGGTAGAAGAAAATTCACAAAGCATCACTAACGTCAGTATAAAAAAATTCACAAAGCATGAAAAGTACAGACTCAACGAAAGAAATACTTACAAACGACCGTTGTACCTCAAAAACGTTTAGAGACCGTCATCCCCATCCCGGAACTCCCAAGCACCCGAAATACAAACAAATTCGTCAAGAAACAAATATTTGTCCTAGTTGATAATGACCAACCTCTTTTGAGGTTGGTTAGGATTCTTAAGGTGCAAGTAATGATTACCCGTATAAAAGGGATTGCCTAGTTCCATCTTCGCCCGAACTACGATATAGACATGCAATAGATCCTCGACATTGAAGAGCTTATCAATTAGACACATCAATGTGTCCACCACAAGCACAGTCCAAACGAAGTTAACAGACACCTGCATAAAAGTGAGGTGACATAGTGCCATCACCTCTTTCAACATCGGACTAATCGGGAAGCGGAGCCTAGATAGAACAGCCAAATGCAAACCGGGATATGATCCTCATTGCCCTCCACTAGACAGGCAACCTCGTTTGGTCCAAGATGCTCTATTTGAACATCTACGGGAATGCCGTGTTGAGCCCTAAAGCTTTTCATGACGTCATCGTCGTGAACCAACAACTGAGCTCGGTTCAACTTATTATTTTGAAACAAAAATAAGATAGTTAGAATGAGCTCATCCATACCGTTCTGTCGAGCTTCTAGAAGAAAATGCAGACGAGCTCGACAAGAGCACCAAACTCTATCCCTATCTAGGTTACTTACCACTAAGGGAGAGCTATCAGACCCTCCTACTGTCTCAAACCAATCTCGGCAACAGTAAGGCCTGGAAGACAAAACCTTAGGTCCACTAATCCTATAGGGCAACCTGAGCCCGCTTCATCAAGAGAGACATGTCAAACGTGACCCATTTCATAGAGACACATAATTCCAACAATGGCGGACAAGCAATCAAAAATTCAAAGCAAATCCAAGAAAGCAAATGCAAAAGTACAGAAGAAAAAAAATCAAGCATAAAGCATACTCATCGAGAAAGGAAAAAAAGATCAGAGACTTACCAAAGGTGAGCTCAGAAGGAAATCGACATTGCAAAGATCGAAGATCAGTTGTCTGTAACCAGAACGGCAATCAAAAGGACTATCGAACGGTAACAGTAGAGGAAGACACACTATTACTCTCTCTAGAATGCTCTTAAAGTTTTGAAACACAGTGATGGAGGATGAAAGCCAAATAGACGCAAATAAGGAAGGTGAAGAGAAAAAAGAGCCCTTGAAAGATAGTTTCCAAGAAATAACTAAACCAATTGATTGTTTAAATTGAATCCAAACTTTTGTTGGATTTAGTTTCAAACTCTCAACCTATAAAAGGACCTATAGTGAAAGAAAACAAAGAGTAGAGATTTTGATCGCACTACCTTTAAATCAATGAGAGTCATGGGCGAGTTTTGAACTTCTGCAAAAGTTCTTTAAATCAATTTTTATCGCACTTCCTTGTTTGTATCCTCGAGAAAAAGCCCTGGAAGTCAACCCCATTGCAACACGACGTCGCAAAACCCCTCACATGCCTCTTGATTGTTGACGAATCAGATCCATGCTCACCACGCGCCCGCACGCGTCGCCATTCAATCAGTGCCTGAGGACCAGTCTCCTCACAAGCACATGTGCCAATGGAAGGTAGTTGACGAGTGAGTTCACTCTTGTACACGCGCCCACGCGCTCTTTCAGGTACTTCATTATGTCAACATGACATCATTGCCACATGTCGCCATGCATCGCTTTGTCAGAACCCATATTATCCTTTGCCAGTGACATGTCAGCGCTCTATCAGAACTAAGTCAATAGTTTGTTAGAGCCTCGTCAGCGACCCAGTTAACACCTCATTAGTGTTCTATCAGCAACACAGTCAGTGCTCTATCAACAACGGAATATTCCAGGAATTCTACTCAGTTTGTGAAAATTACTAATCAGTACCTGAAGTTTGAAAACTTTACAATTCAGTCCCTGACTTTTGAAAAATTATAGTTTGTTCTCAATAATTTGTGAAATTTTGCAGTTTGGTTTCTATAGTTTCTAAAAATTATAGTTTGATCCCTAAAATTTTTAAAAATTATAGTTTGGTCCATAGGATTTCTGATTTTGATAGTTTGATCCCAAAAATTTTTGATTTTTTAAATTTAGCCCTCCTTTAGGTTTTCTTGCATTTTGGACTTATTGGTTTGGTCAGAATTTGCATCTTTTGATGGCATATTAGCTTTGGTAGAGTTTATCAGTTTGTGTGGAGTTTATTTTGGTACTCTAAAAGATGGGGATATGACACAACAGTCGTCAGTATGGTGGTTCGCCCCTACATTAGGCAAAAGGGGCGAAAAATGTTAAAACATCCCCCATATGTGGGAAGGCTCACTGAGGAGGAATCTAATTTTTTAGCTACTGCATTTATGGGAAGGCTCTCGGAATGGAGATCTTAAATCTGGTTATAACATTTGTGGAGTAGGGATCTGATATGTGAGAAGACTCTCAAAATAAGGATCTCATACTTGGCTATAGCAGTTTAAGAAAATTTTCTGAGTAGGGATCTCATATTTGGTACCAACATCTATGAGAAGTCTCTCAGTTTGATATCTCCATTTGTTTGGATCACTTGGTTTTGGTTCGAATATTTGTGATTCATTCTTGGTTTATCTTAGTTTGTTTGGATCATTTGGTTTTAGTTCAATATATCTCAAACATTTATAATTCATTGAATTCAAAAGATATTGGCAAGGTGTAGCTTCACAAGTGTCGAGAAGATTGTGACTCTGGGTCAAGTTTCTACTACTAGAACTTGACCAATATTTGGTGTCGAACGGTGGATTGGTTATAAAGTTACTCTATTTGAGAGA
>BRYE01000014.1:9581155-9591155 GCA_030159115.1 Actinidia arguta var. hypoleuca | reverse complement strand
TTGACATGTTGAAATAAAATACTTGGCATTGTTGAGTTGTAAATCACGGAATGTGGGTTGATGCTATGGGCGCTTAATGATGGTATGTCTTCATAGGTAGACACGTGGACGAAAGCATTAATGGCATTTCGGCGAGAGTGGCGGTTTTGACCTTAGTGGCGGCTTCGACCTCGGTATTCTAAAGGCCGCGAGATCCTGATCATTGGAGCAAATAGATCTCAGCCTTCAACTCCACCTATATATATGGGGTTTCCCCAATGGTTTGCACTCTTCTTGCTTTCGCTGTCGAACTGCTGCTCCTGTTCCGACCTTCACCTCGCCCTTATCACCTTGTGATAGTTATCTTGCTCTCAATTTAGTAAGTTTCAATTGTAAGACTCGTCTCTAATTTTATAGTCTTTAGTGTATGTCCAATAAAGCCGACGTAGGAGACTTAGAAAATTCCTTACCTTCCTGGATATCTGGCCATCTAGGTGAGAAATCATATATGAATGACAAAGTTACCCAACTTCCTTCCTCCCCTAGGAAAGACACCCCTAGTCCCGAGGTTAGACCTTCGGTTGATGATCTCCATCTAATTGAGAGGCAGACTAACACCTTGCCCCAAGGCAAGTTGGATCGCCTCAAAGAGTTATTCTCTTTTCCTTCCAGCATTCAGATCGAGCTTCTTGAGGCGTGCGAGAGTATAGCGTCTACTTTCTTAGGCAAGGTGGCCTTTTACGAGGTAGTTTTCCATGTCGTCTTCATTTTTCTTTCCATCCTATCATTAGAAAAATTTTGTATTTCTATAGTATCTGCCCCGCTCAGCTCGTCCCCAACGCATGGTGAAGTTTTGTCGGTGCAATAATGGTGTGGCGAGCTCACAAATTCATCATTTCCCTTAATGAGTTTAAGAGTCTATTTACCCTATACAAGAACCTGAAGCCAGACTCTGGATGGCTCTATTTCAAGGCTAGTTTGATGAAGACCCTGCTCGGGGGTATCCTAGCAACGTCAAGGGATTGAAGAAGAAATTCTTATTTATCTTAAGAGATGACTGAGAGTTCGCCCCTGGGATATCTAGGGAAAAAAGGGTTTCAAGGGTTCCGAGGTCATGGGGCACCCCAGGTCAGTTCTCGCCTATTGAGTTGTTTCTCTAATTGACAAGTGTAGCTCGTCGCCTATGACTAATAAGCATTCTTTCATTTTTAGATAAGTGTTGCAACAAACTGCCTGTCTTGGCAAAGGCCTAGCAGAAAAGGCTTAGCGATATTTTGGATTTGCTAGAGGAAGGGGACTTTTTTACAATCAAGGAAGTTCTTGATTCTAAGTATTTTTGTAGGTGCTTTCAGTCCACTATTGATTTAATGGCGTCTAGTAACAGGGACAATGGTGAGGGCATACAGGCGGGAGGTGCAGCTCTAGTTACGGGCAACGAGGGTAAGTTTCATCATTCTCAAGATGAACCTTGTCGAGGAGACCATTCCCAAGATGGCTTAGTAGAATATATAGGAACCATGAAGAAGAAAATGAGGAGAGTCTTACCTCGCCTTCTTGATTTAACACTGTTAAGGTTGTTAGGGGGAAAATTCGAGACCCCATCTTAGGTTTGGGACCATAAAGTTAGAGCTCAAGCTCTAAATCGGAGGCCTAGTCCGATCCAAGGTTGCCCCCTAAGCTTAGATCGAATGGTATTGTCTCCTTCTTTTCCCAAGTACTTTATCTCCTCCATTAACTGACCTTGTTTTTTTTTTTTTTGCAGTTATGTCAAAGAAAATTAGTCTGAAGAAGCTCGCCCAGATGGTAGAGGGATCCCAAGGAGCAAGTCTGGCGACGAAGGGGATCACTATCGGCGAGAAGCGCCCCCGAGGTGAGACGCCCAACACCACGCCTGCCAAAAAGGACAAAATGACTTTTGACCTCAAGAAGAAGGGGCCTATCTCGCCGCCCAAGGACAAGAAAAGGGCTACGCTCACTCAGGCAGCTAACAAGGGGGAGACTTCTGTTGCTGCTCTCGGGGAGGGTACCTCGGCCAACTCTGATGCTATCTTAGGGACTAGAGCCTCCATGCTGGGGAATCCTTTCATTGTAGAGAAAATCTTGGGGAGAGTGATTCCACCTGTTGACAAGAAAAAGGTGGAAAAACTAACCATGGATCAGGTGGTTACGAAGTTCTTCCACGTCGTCGGTTAGGTATCTATTCGATTTTGATCTTGGTTCTTATTCTTGTACTTTTATTAATTCAAGGCGATCATAAAAACTTATTTGTAGCAGGTAGTTATGCTCGGATCTTCCCTTGTGGTACGTAGTAGGGAGATGGAGGATGAGGCAACTCTTCAACAAGCTTGGGCTGCCTTACTTGAGGGCAAGATGACCCAAGCCTAGAAGCTGGCCAGCGAGTTGGAAGGACAACTGGTTGAGATCCGAGCCAGAAGCAATAGGCTGCCGATGAGCTGAAAAAGATCAAGGAGGATTGGGATGCCGAGGTTGGGAGGCTCTAAAAGTAGGTGGCCACTGCAAAAAAGAAATCCATTGAGGAGTTCAAATCCTTTGATGATTTTCAAGAGGCTGTTGAACTTACAGCCTTCAAATATTTTGGTGAGGGTTTTTATTTTTGTAAAAGGCAAATTGCTCGCCACCATCCTGACCTTGACATCAACATCCAAGGCATGAGCATCGATGACGATCTACTCGAGGAGGACGAAAATGAGGCCGAGGAGAAGGAAGAGAAGGAGGAGAAGGAGAAGGGTGATACTAACCCTCTCTCTCCTTAAGTACTTGTAATTTTTCTTCTTCATTGTAATGGCGAGATGTAATCTTTTCAATTTTTAATGAATGAAAATCTTCTCTTTTTGCATGTTTCCTTCTTGCACTTTCTGCACGTTTATATTGATGATAATATATCTGATGAGATTGGCGAGATGAACTTGACAAACATAATCTATTAGAAATCATAATAAATGCAATCTACCTTAATCAAGCAAATATCAACATAATCCATGACGACCAAAACTTAACAAATTGACGATTTAAAATTGGCGAATATCAATTAATTTCATGGCGAATAAATCTACTTGGCGCATTTAATGCCTTGGCAAAATTCTAAAATTCTTTAATCTTGACATGTTACTTTGTCAATAAAAAGATAATCTTGGCAAACTCCACTTAGGCGATGTCTATAAGTTTAAGCTTACTAACTTAACTTGATGGTTGACAGTGGAGGGACATGCGACATCAAATGCATAATGATGTCTTTCCACACAACGGAAAAATTGTCAAATTCAACTGTTAGGCGAATCAGGCTAACTTGGTGAGCTTGCTTAATAGGCGATAAGTAATCGAGTGAACTAACCTCTAGCTATGAAGATGCCTTGATAAGGGCAATCTTGATATTGACCATATAATTCAATAAGGCGAGATCAACTCTTATGGCGAGGTAATTGAACTTTAATTGGCAAATTCATTATTTTATCGAAATAACTTTGGCAAACTCTGGCGATATATAAAGATCGAACTAGAGAAACGTGATTTTGTTAAAATAATCACTATTACATGGAGATTGGCGAACATAATAAAGGCTTTGGCGAAAACAATACTATTGCGGTATCTCATTGTCTAGATGACCATAATCACATGGAGATTAGCAATCGTAGGACTTTGGCGATACCACACTGTATAAGCGATCTTCTTCTCATGGCGACCAACAGGACTACTGATAATATTTCTTCAAGTGTTCAGCATTCCAGGGATGAGGTAGTGTCTTCCCATTCATATCTTCTAGCCAATAAGTTCTTGGTCTGTACAATTTGACAACCTTGTAGGGGCCTTCCCAAGTAGGACTGAGCTTTTCAACGTTGGTCTCTTTTATAGACAGAGTTACCTTCCTTAAGACTAAGTCACCAAGCAGAAATAATTTGTGCTTAACGCTCTGGCTGTAGTACTTGGCGACCTGGTGCTTATAAACTGCTTGGCGTATCTCAGCTCTCTCTCTCTTTATCAAGGAGATCAAGATTGAGCCTTAACTCAGCTTCGTTGTTCTACTTGTCGAAATTTGAGGTCCTAAAGCTCAGCATTCCTATCTCCACAAGTATAACTGATTCTGTCCCATAAACCATCGAGTACGACATCTCACCAGTAGGGATTTTGCTTGTCATGTGGTAAGCCCACAGTATGCTTGGTAAGTCTTCTGCCCATTCACTCTTCGATTTCTCTAACCTCACCTTTAGATTTCTAAGGATTGTTCTGTTGGTGACTTCCACTTGATCATTTTCTTAAGAATGACCAAGCAAGGAGAAATGGTTGAGGATGGCAAGGTCCGAGCAAAACAGTCTGAATCCATCGTTGTTGAATTGTTTTGCGTTGTCTAAGATGATAACCTTAGAAATTCCAAATTGACAGACGATGTTCTTGCAAACAAAATTTATGCTTCTATCCACTTTGTAAAGTAATTTATGGTGATAATCAAGAACTTCCTCTACAATGGAGCTTGAGGAAGAGGTCTGAGTATATCAATTCTTCATTGAGCAAATGACCATGGGCTGGTCATTGGCACAATCTCGGTATGAGAGAGATGACTCACCAAAGCAAATCTCTAACACTTGTCACATTTTTGGGTGAATGTTATGGCATCTCGCTCCATTTGAGGCCAGAAATATCCTTGGCGAATAGCTTTCTTGACCAGTGATCTTGCCCAAGAGTGGTTTCCACAGATGCCTTCATGAATTTCTCTGAGTATGTAATCTGCTTCCTCAGGTCGAAGACATCTCAGTAGTGGTCCCGAAAAGGATCTTTTATATCAGATTCCTTAGATGAGACAAAATCTGACTTCTTGGTAATGGATTCGGCATGTTTGGAGTTTGTCTGATGGTAGTGTTCTATCTCGGAGGTATGCAATGATATCGTCCATCCATGTTAGATCTGTTGCTGCTTGACAAATGGTTTTGGCAATGTCAATTCTAAGACTTGGCAAGAATTCCAAGGGAATACTCTTGTTAGAGATGAACTTAAATGCAGAGTCAAGGTTAGCTAGGGCATCAACCTTCTTGTTTTCTTCTCGAAGAATTTGGCGAATCTTGAAATCTTTGATCTTTGTCGACATAGCCTTTACCTCATTCAGATAGGCCACCATTCGGAGATCCTTAGCGAGATAATCCCCTTGCGCTTGATTCTTCATAAGCTGAGAGTCACCGAAAGCGTCCAAAGATTCTACTCCAAATTCTGATGCAACTCTTAGTCCGGCAAGGAGAGTCACATATTCGACTTTGTTGTTGGTGCCGTTGAATCCAATACGTATGACATACTCTATCTGTTCACCGGAAGGAGTTTGGAGAACAAGTCCCGCACCACAGCCGTACTGGTTAGACAACACATCCACAAAGAGCTTCCACCTTGCGGGATCATTTTCCTGTTCTTGTTTTTTTTGGGTTTCCACCTCGGGGAGAGGTATCTCAGGATTTGGAGCAACGTCAAGAGTAAAGTCAGCTATGAAATCGGCCAATGCTTGGGCTTTGATCGCCATCCTTGGTCGGTAGCTGATGTAAAATTTACTCAATTCAATAGACCATTTGAGAAGTCATCTCGAGGTGTCAGGTTGCTAGAGAATATGCTTCAAGGGCTGATCTTTCAACATAACAATGGGATGAACTTGGAAGTAATGGCGCAACTTTCTGACGGCGATCAAAAGGGCATAGGCGAGCTTCTCAATTTTTCAGGTATCTAGTTTCAACTCCCATGAGAACTTTGCTAACATAGTACACTGGTTTGTGAACCTTGTCCGCTTCTTGGATAAGCACTACACTTATTGCTGTTGGCGAGAAAAACAGGTATACGATGAGCTCCTCGCCCGTGGTAGAAACTATGAACAAGGGACGCGATCTAAGGTACTCCTTAAGCTGCTGAAATGCTATCTCAGATTCGTTTGTCCACTCAAAAGTTTGGTTTTTCCTTAGAATCTTGAATAATGGTAAACACTTGTCTACCGATTTGGAGATGAATCTGTTAAGAGCGATTACTTGCCTAGTTAATTGTTACACCTCGTGTATGTTTTTAGGCGAGCTCATTGCAAGTAGAGCCTAAATTTAGTCGGGATTGGCTTCAATTCCATGCTTAGTCACAAGGAAACTAAGGAATTTACCTGAGGATACACCGAAGATGCACTTAAAGGGATTCAACATCATGCGATACCTTCGTAGTATGCCAAATGTTTTCCGTAGGTAGGCGATGTGATCAACTGCTTTGAGACTTTTGGCGAGCATGCCGTCTATGTAGACTTCCATGTTTTTTCTAATCATCTCCTTGAACATCTTGTTGACCAACCTTTGATAAGTCGCCATAGCATTCTTCAACCCAAAAGGTATGACTTTGTAGCAGTATAATCCTATCTCTATGATAAAAGAAGTATTCTCCACGTCGGACGGATGCATCTTGATCTGATGATACCCCGAGAAAGCGTCCATGAAATTGAGAAGCTTATGTTTGGAGGTTGCATCAATGATAATATCAATCTTCGGCAAAGAAAAATTATCATTTGGGAAGGCCTTATTGAGGTCGGTAAAGTCAACGCATACTCTCTACTTTCCCCTTTTTTGAGGGTGACGACAACGTTGGTGAGCCAATCCGGGTAGTGAGATTCTCTAATAACATTGGCTTTGATGAGCTTAAACCCTTCTTCTTCTATGACTTTCAGGCGTTCTAGGATGAATCTTCTTATCTTTTGGCGAAATAGAGAATGGTCAGGGTTGGTGAACAATTTATGAATGGCGACCTTGGGGTTTATCCTTGGGACGTCGCCTTGCAACCATGCGAACACGTCGTAATTTTTAACATTTTATAACTTCTTGGTCAATTAGGTCCCGATCATGACATGAATATCTAGATAGTCGGGATGTATGGAGATTGGAGTCACTTCTTTCAAAGGCTTTGTGTTTTCTGTCTCTTGGGGATCTTCAAGAGTTATTTTATCCACCTCGTCCCTCAGTGTCTCCATCTCTGCATCATCTATTTGTAATTGCTATTGGGCATTTGATTTTGAAGGAAATTCGGCCTTTATGGCCGTGATGAAGCACTCCTTGGCAACCTTTTGGTCGCCCATCATCTCGCCTATTCCTATTGAAGTGAGAAACTTCATCATCAGGTGATAGGTAAAAGTGATGGCCTTGATTTTTTCAAGCATTGGGTGACCTAAAATTGCATTGTAGGGCGAAGGATAATCCACAACAATGAAGTCTTATCACACTGTGGTCTGGTAGGGCTTCATCCCTAAGGTCACCGACAATTTGATCTACCCAAGCGGATGTGTTGTGCTTCCTCTAAATCCGACCAGAGGGTTGTGAAATGGGTGAAGCCTATCTCGCTCAATCTTTATCTTGTCAAACGCCGAGATGAACAAAATATCCGCAGAACTCCCATTATTAACTAAAATCCTCTGCACATTGAAATTGGCGATGGTGGCGAAGACGACCAACGCATCAACATGTGGGAGATGCAAACCTCTCAGATCGCTGTTCGTGATGGACCGGTGAACTATAGTCAAAGGTGCTGAGAGGTTATAGACCTCCTCTTCAGCTCACCCATTTGCTTCTCTTGCATGCCGCTTTCGAGATGAACTTGAACATCCTCCTGAGCCAAACCCTTCATGGATTGTCTACATACCCCTTGTTGTTGGCTTGTTCTCATCGTATCTTCTGTCAAGCGAGTCTGGATGTGGGCGATCAGCTATAAACTTCCTCAGATACTCTCTCTTAATAAGATCGGCTATCTGCTCCTTTAGCTAGAAATAATCTTCAGTATTGTGCCCATGGTCTCTGTGAAACTCGCAATACTTATTTTTATTTCCCTTGAGGAGGTTAGTCTTAATTTTCCCTGACCACTTCACAAACTCTTCGTTTTTGATCTCCATAAGCACTTGAGCTATAGGAGTATTAAGAGGAGATAAAACAAGATCGGATTGGCAAGGTGGGATGCGGGGGCATTTGTCATTGGTCCGCCTTTTAGTATCTCTATCCGACCTCTTGCTCTTTACCTCGCCTCTGTAGTCAACTCGCTTGGTGTCAGGCTCCCTTCTATTGTGATCATCTCTTCCTCGCTTTCTGCACTTGGCCTCAGCTAATTCTTTTGCGGAGATGTATTTGTTGACTTTGCTCTGGAGTGCCGATTGGGTCTTTGAAACATTCTTAGAGAGGGAATCCAACAACGGTCCTGGGCAAAATTTTTCCATCATCACCATCATCACCACTTTATCACTGGGATCTTCGACCTCTAACACAACTTGATTGAACCTCTTGACGTAGTTTTTCAAGCGCTCTTCATCCTTCTGGTGGACTATGAAAAGGTGGGAGGCATTTTTCTCCTGACCTTACAACTCATAAAATTGGCAACAAAGAGGGTGCTTAGGTTGCCGAACAAGTCAATGGTTCGAAGAGACAACTTTCTGCACCATGACCTTGCTGACCTATTCAAAGTAGCTGAAAAAGGCTTGCACATCACCTCGTCCGATTATTCCTAGAGCGTCATCAAGTTCCTGTAAGAGTCTAGATGATCCATTGGATTTGTCTTCCCTTCATACACCCCGAACTGATATAGAAGTTTGAACTTGGATGAAACCCTGGTCCTCATCACTCTTTTTGTGAATGGAGGCTTGGTCTGCCTTATTAGGGTATCTACAATAACTGGGGCCATTTGCCCCTATGTTAATGGCGTCGATCTTAGCATCCAGATCTCTGATCCTCTATGTGGTGGACTTATCTCAGTGCTTGGGTGCCTGGTCATCTCGGCAAGGTGACCTTCCTCTTCTCTTGATCTCCTCGCCCTCTATTTCATGAGTTCGGCTAGACGACTGAGACTCCGACGAAACATGACTTCTTTCTTGTCTAGAGTGTAAGATCGGTGATTAGGGTTGCCGATTTCTGGTAAAACGGGCCCGACCAGTGCTTTGGCGACTCTGAGATTTATAGTCGCCTAATCGATGAGAACGGTGAGATCAACCAACTTCTTCTGGGACAGGCGCAACAGGCGGTGGCGGGTTGTTTGTGATGAGGTGATGTATCAGGTGGGCATTGTTCTCGTTCATGATCCTAATCTGCTCGGCGATCCCATGCATTTCACGGTAAAGGCCCTTAAGATTTGGAGTCTTGCTGATGTTTGTCATAGGATGGAGCTTTGTTATCTAAAGGATTGCTGGTACTTTGCCTAGATAATAAGCGTTTGCGCATGTGCATAAGATATAGAGAATTGTCGTTCTCACGAACGGCGCCAAACTATTGTAGTAGAAATCTAGGGACGAGCAACCAACAGTTAAAATTGCTTGTGACCTCAGCACTTGACCTTGGCAATGGCTTGGGCGACTTACACAAGAGAACAAACGTGACCGGCCGCGGCAAGGCCGCTCAAAATCCCTCCGGCATGGAGATCAAACCAAGGCGAATAAGCTAAACAAAACAAAGCACCAGAACTCTTAGAGTGAATATGCGAGGCTTTAGTGATACATTTTTATGATGGGGGGAATGGCTTTCTTATAGTTGGAGAATGGTGAGCCGTGCAAGAAGATCACGGCGAGATCCTCGGGTAGCTAAGTATGGAAGGAGATTCCGCAGATATCGAAGATAAAATAAGGAGATGCCATTTGGAGAACAAACCACGACTATAGACGACTTTATGGAGAAGGAGTCTCATGAACGTGGACTTCCAAGGTCATCTTATCTTCGAGGCAGATGGTGAGGTGGAGTACTAATCAGCGAGCTTACGGATATAGGCAAGGTGAGCACTAGCACAGGAAAGATTGATCGTTCTTCTCTTCCATTCGGTAGATAGTGAGGTAAGGCTCCAAAGCACTCCTGGCAGCCATAGAGCTTGGGCGAGTCTGATATCAGTCATGAGGGGAGTTGGCGACATGATCTTCATAGAGGGGAGGCGGTTCATGTTGGGTAAACAGGTGAAAAATTTATCCCTTGTCAATAAAAGGCGTTAATCCCCACATCAAGGTCAATCGGGTCCACAATGAATCTCGAATTCTTGAACTAGTGGG
>BRYE01000014.1:9553655-9556155 GCA_030159115.1 Actinidia arguta var. hypoleuca | reverse complement strand
TTTAACTTTTGCTCTGTTCTGTTTTACGAAAAATAAAAATGAATATTTTAATCTTCCACCTACATGCATCTCTAATTTATAACCTATGTTTTAAAATCAGCTTCCAAGCCCCTTTTTTACTTTTTAAAAAGTCTTCTAAATATTATTTTCGACAAATACTCATAAACTAATTTTTGAAAAGTTAGAATCCAAAATTGATTCCATATTTTTTTGAAAACAAACGCTATAATATCATGGCTAGGGATTGTTTCATAACCCAATTAAACACTTAATACTGAATGCATTAAGGTGATGTCTGATAAAACTGAAAACTGAAATAAAAGTACTGAAAATTGGACGTTGCATGTTTTAAGTTAAAAAGTTATTTGCTAAAATTATAAGTGATTAATTGAAATTAATTGAAACATTTAAAAAGAAAATTTAAATCTAATTTATATATATATATTAAAATACTCTAATTTTCTCTTTCAATTTATAAAAGAAGTTGTGGTAGCTTGGTGGTAGTGATATGGCGATGGCGGTAGCGACGCTAATGTAATCCTAGTGGTAGTGATATGGCGATGGCTAGTAACAAAATGATTGTAATTGTTGTAGTTGTTGAGGGGGTGGTGTGGAGGTATGGAGGTGATAGAATTGATAATGGAGGTGGAAGAGGATGGTGATGGTGGTGGTGGTGGGGAGGTATGGTGGTAGTGTATTGGTGGAATGGTGGAGGAAGTAAAGGGTGGCAGAAACGGTGGCGGTGGCGGTGGAGATAGTGGTAGAAGTGGTGGTGTTCGAATAGTTGTAGATGGTGGTAGTGGTGGTGATATTGATAGTAGAAGGATGGTGGTTGTGGTGGTAGTATAGTTGCAGTGGCTGTAACAGTAGAGTGATAATGGGGGTAAAGAGTGGTGGCAATGGCAACGACGGTGGTGAAAGAATGGTGGTGCTCATTGTAGTAGTGGTGGTGGAGGTCGTAATGGCACATGGGAGCAACAGTGGAGAGAGGGTGGTGGTGGAGGCAATGGCGATGTGGTGGTGGTAGGGTTATATTTGTGGACATTAATGCTTATGTACAAATATTTATAAATTCAATCAGAATTAAGTAACCATCTAGTTACTTAAATTATTTTAAATTTTTTAATAGGTTCTTAAAATATTATGTGATACACAATATAATTATCAAACCAACTTAATTCAGTTTCACTTAATATGATCAATTTTAAGTGCTAAATTTAGTTATCAAACAACTCTTAAGTGAAAATAAATTAAGTTTGTTTAATAATTATTTTTTATATCATTTAAAAAATTAATTACATCTTAAAAACCTAGTATAAAAGTTATAAAAAATTTAAATAGTATAAAATACAGATAGATATGGTATAAACTGATTTTTTTTATTTACTTATCCAATCGGCATCACAAGAAAAATTGTGAGGCACAAATCCAAAGATCCTTTTCCTGCATGGGATTTGCCGATTTGGGACCACTTACGATCACTTATCAATATTAAAAGGTATATATTCTCTTTCCATGAGAGGGACAAAAATGGAAATGAAAAAAAAACGTTTCTGACACATATTTTCCATGCCATTCACACGAATGCTTCGTTTTGAAGAAAAAAAATTCACGAAATTTATTTTCTAGTCAATGAAAAATACATATTTTAAGAGAGAAATATTTTTCACTTTTTTACTATGAAAATCATTTTTCATTAGCTCGCTCGCATCGCATCGCCATAACCACCTCTACCATCAACACCACCATACATAATATAACTATTTTTTTAAAAAAAAATGTTTTATTTTCTGAAAATATTTGTCCAGAAAAACCGTTGTTTTTGAAAAAAATAACTGTTTTTTTAAAAACTATTCAATTTGTTAAAAATTATTTATTTTTAAAAAACTGTTTTTTTTTTAAATTAATTTTTAAAAAAGAATTGTTATTTTTTTGTGAAAAAACTGTTTTATTTTTTAAAAAACTGTTTATAAATCTAAAAAAAAACTGTTTTAGTTTTTAGAATCTATTTTTTTTTTTTTAAAAAGCTATTGGCTATTAGTTATTGGTGTTTTTCATTTTTTGTGATTTTTCATGCCAAACAAACAAATTATAGAAATTGATTTTTGAAATATTGATCAATGTCAAGGAAAATGCCAGAAATCAAATTTACTCATAGAAAATACTTTTTTCGAAAAATATTTTTTGAAGAAAATATTTTATGCCCGAAACATATTTTTTTGAAGAAAATCTATTTATCCAAAGAGGGAAGGGAATTAGATTCTGTACCAGTAATTCTATCCACACATCTTTCAAATATAAATGCTTAGGCGTCATGACTTGGTTGGATGTCAAAGTTAATTGTTTTTGTTTTTTGTCTAAAAATTCAATCAACGCGCAATATATATGTAGTTGTAGTTGAAAATTGTATATGCAAAGTTATTGGCTTAAAAAAATTAAATTTTTTCACTATTAGATTAAAAATGGAAAGTAGGAAAAAGAAAAAAAGGTCACTTGTGTT
>BRYE01000014.1:9543655-9546155 GCA_030159115.1 Actinidia arguta var. hypoleuca | reverse complement strand
ACCCGAACCCGCTACATCTAATAACTTTTACTACAAAATTCATCTTCGTAGTATTACAATTTGTAACATTTTATGTGTTAAGAAGTATTTCAAATGAAGTATGAAAATATGACATTAGATTTTAGGGTGGAATACGTTCCTGATTAATAAACAAAGTACTTCTGACGTCAATCATCCGTTAACAAGATTGACTACCCATCTATGACGTCAGCTGAATAGTTGTTGGAATATCATATATGTCTTTTTTTTGACTAAATTCCTATATACTCCATAAGTATGTTGATTAAATGACCAAAAAATAATAATATTTTAGACATAATGACATTTAATTTAAGCACATGAACAATACATGATCAAATTTTATCACTATTTTAAACAGATTAGTAACGAAATGGGTGTAAACGATACAATTAAATAGTTAATGGATCAATATAATTTATTTTTTTGTCATTCAATCAGCATCCTTGTGAGGTATATAGTAAATTTATCAAAAAGAATGACATATATGATATTCTAACTACTATTCAACTGATATTATGGATGAGACAGTCAATCTTGCTAACGAACGATTGATATCAGAAGTGTTTTGTGTATTAACCCGGAACTTCAATGGTGGTCAATGTAAAATAGAGAGAATCTGTTACAAATTTTAATCCTCAGGAGATGTCATTGTAATTTTTTAAATGCCAGAAGTGATTTGTATATTAATCTAAAATCTCAAAGAAGGTCAGTGTAATGACGATTCGAATTAATTATCATCTATATAATAAGAATCTTTTAATTTGCCGAAAAGAGTAGATATCGTCACATTAGTAATGATAGCCAGGCTATCAATTTTTTTGCTTGAAATGACGAGGCCTTTTATTAAAATTTGATGTGAGTTAAATAAATGTCAAATCTCCAAAAATATAGTTTTTATGTCAAAATCAACGAGAGACAAAGGTAACTAGTTAGACTTAGCCTTAATATTTCTTAGAAAGGACATTGTCAGTGACTCAATCCCTAAATTCTTAGAAACATATCTAAAATGGGTCACACGATTATGAGAAAAAAAGCATGTAGATTTTGTAAAATGATAAAATTTTTGGTGGAAAAAAAAATCAGTTAGAGAAAGACAGGGAAGTAGTACAGTCAATTTGATCAATAAATTTATTTGAAGGCATATACATGACTAGAGTTATCAATCTCGTACCGTAACAGATAAAAAACGACGCACACAATTTTATGTTTTGTACCGTTTACAATATCAACCTATATCATGCATATTGGCTTGAATTGGCCGAATCTCAAAATTCATCTACAATATTTTAGTAAATTTAAAAATTTTAAAAGTAAATTCTGAAGTCCAAAAGAGTTTAGAGAGATATTTTTACTTGAAACTTATGGTTTCTCATTTGAATTATCTTAAACTAGTAATGTGATTAAATATCATGTTAGTTATAGTTTATTAACTGTAAAAAAATATAATTAAAATATTTATAATATATATAATGATAAATTTAAAATAGTACAATCGTATACATTTGTACCGGTACATATCATACTAATAGCCAAAATAGTACATTGACTGATACGGGATTAACAACTTTGATATGATAATAACAAAAAAAAATTAGGTAACATATTCCAAATCAGTTCAGGGATAAACATTAATTAATATTAATTAATTGCTTAGCAGACATTATTAATATGTTTACTAATAGGGCCACATGGGAGGTTGAGGGTAGGGTTGGGCGTTGGTGGGCATTAGGTCCAGACACCATTTTTCTTTAATCGGCCAATTTGGATTGTGACAGATACATCTTAATCTCTTATTAAATGTGGAAAATATAGTGGCTTAGTAGGGTTAGCATGGTAATTTTGAATTAATGATACTTTAATTATCAGAAAGGTCAGTGGAGTGGTCCAAAACTCCACCTTGCTTAATGCTTACAGATCAATAATATAAGAGACAAAGTGACAAATAATGGACCAATTCAACCATGGGTACTTAAATGCAATAAAGAAAAAAAGAAAGCGATCGACCACTATACAAGTACAGATTAGAATATTAACAATAGATGAGTTAGCATGGCCCCCAAGTATCACTTATTTTCTGATCATGGCCCATTTAAAAGTAATTTACGAAACCACCCTTTGCTTTGACCATTGGTGTATATCGGTCTATTTAAGCCCCATTTGGTCTAGGTTTTTTTGCCTAGATTATTTAGGTCAAAATGGTAATGTGGGAACATAATTGTAAAATAGTATGAAAAAAAAAATCACCTCATATCCCGAACAGGAAAACTAGATTTTTTATCTCATTTTTCATATTTTAGTGATAACTAAAAAAAACGTTACGTTTTTTAGATAGACCAAAAGCGGCCTTAATTAGTGTCACTTATAAATCAGCTTTTCAAATTATATAGTGTGATTTTTAGATTACTAATTTAAAAAACTTAAAATAAGTTTTTTATATCTGTTTAGTATAGCTTTTTATTAGGTACAAAAACTTTTAACT
>BRYE01000014.1:9536155-9541155 GCA_030159115.1 Actinidia arguta var. hypoleuca | reverse complement strand
ATTATACAGTCCAATCAATATTCATAACAAAAAGACAATAATGGCCTTCATTTCCCTTCTTCCAACACCACCTAACCTTAGCCCCTTCTCCTTTCCCACTTTCCATCGCCACCAGCCATCGCGACTGCCACTGCGACTGCGACTGCCACTGCCACCACTATCAACTACCCCATCCCATTTCCACGGCAAACCATAGTTACCCCACCCACCACCATCCATCCATCCATCCCAAATCAGACCCAATTCATCCCTTTACCAACACAACTACCTTCTACCATTCCATCACAACACCTCATTGCCATCACCACCCATCTCCCACCCTCCATGACCACCCAACACTCCATCGTCACCACCCTTGAGCACAAATTTCTAACCCCCAAAATATCCAATGTACCACCAATATAAAGAACAACCAATGCCCCAAATTCATTATCACTTTCAAAACTAATCCAACTATGCACACCAACAAATCCAAGTCTAATACTTTTCTTCACAAGAACCTTATAAGTTGTCTGGTGATGGGGATACTTTGATCGACCTCACCAACAAAAATTCAATTACTGGCGAGTCTAGATCTGGGCAAGTTGAGTTGGAGATCGATTTTATGAAACAGAAATTGTAACTACAACACACACATGCACATGCACACGCAAAGAGAGAGAGAACCTTGGCCAAGCGTGATGGTAAGCCGTTCTTGTTGGGTCAGACCGCTCTAATACCACCTGTTGGGATTTTTACCACATATCCTACCATGCAACGAAAGCACTCACAATAATAAATAATTAATCAAGCACATTAACATGCACATACCCAAAATAAGATAAACTCCAAATTTACATAGTTTGGCTCAAATTGCCTAATCCACTAAAGATAGAGATATTCCACTATATGAGAAAAATTAGAGAATATATGTAAGATGGAAAAATACTCAAACCCTACATCTCACCCGAGCCCCCATGCTCAAGGATAGTTGAGCCCTCGTTTACCATTGTGCATCACTATTTTTTTCCCTCACAACTCACTCATCAAAATTTTAGACTCCTTGAGCTTATTTATAAGGAAAACAAGATCTATATCACATTAGAATTCCTTTTCCGTATAGGAATCTCTTTGCAATTAGGAAACCCAATTAAAATAGATTTCCTCCTTTGTAACCCCTTCCAATTTGGTTGAATTCCTAACCCATGTATGATGCTCTTTTCCTATACATTTAATTAAACCTAATACATATTGAATTCCTTGTGAATTCCGGACTCCACACTCCAAATTCCAATATATGTAAAAAATCAATAATAATATGGGTCCAATAACACATGGGTGGACCAATCCCAACAATCACGTCCTCTAACCATGTGGGATAATTGTATTCGCACCATAACCTAGGTGCCCTAGTATTTGCACTCCACGTTGTAGTGCCCACACTCATACCTTGGGTGTCCCCGTGGCTCCACTCATCATGCTCTAGTCCATGATCCCGAGAAAACTGTACTTTCTCCATAAGGTGTCACCACCACGAACCAAATCCACAGAGATTGAGACCTGCCTCCTTGGGTGCTACTTTTTGTTTCGTCTCAACTTTATGTTCGAAGCTTTCTCTTCTGAACATCAGCAACCTATTGTCATCCTTCCTATCCAGAATTCTGCACACCACACCACATCCCACGTTACCCATGCACTACGCGTGCACCGCAACTGTTGTTCGCACTGTTCATCCCTAACTTGTACACTCGTCTCATGCTTGACAATTGCTCCATTTGTCACAACACAAGTCTCACTAAGCCTGTACAAGTTGCTGATCATGTCCACCAATGATTGGACTTTCACCATTGATTCAACCAGCTTCTTACGAATGATCACCTAGATCACACATGATCACACGATTCAAATCTAATCTCCGTTGAATCTATCCAATCCAATCGGATTTCACTTTTTTTCTCTTTACTTGTGCATGTCCTCCATGTGCTTTTACCATACCTTTGATTACCCCATGACCTTAGATCGCCTTGCTCTGAATCTGATACCACTTGTTGGGGCCCAAAACGCTCTGATATCACTTGTTGGGATTTTTACCGCATATCCCACCATGCAATGGAAGCACTCACACTAACAAATAATTAATCAAGCACATAAACATACACACACCCAAAATAATAATAAATTTTAAGTTTACGTGATTTGACCCAAATTGCCTAAATTCATAAGAGATAGAGATATTCTATTATATGAGAACAATTAGAGAATACACGTGAGATGGCCAAAATACTCAAAACTTATACCACTACCTGAGCCCTCACGCTCAAAGATAGTTGAGTCATTGCTCACCATGATACCTCACGATATTTTTCTCTCACCACTCTCTCATCAAAACCCTAGACCCCTTGAGCCTATTTATAAGCAAACCAATATCCATATCATATTAGAATTCTTTTACTGTATAGGAAATCCACTCTAAATAGATTTCCTTCTTGGTAAACACTTTCAATTTGGTAGATATTTTCAACCCATGTAGGATTCTCTTTTCCCATACAATTAATTAAACCCAACACATTGAATTTCTTGTGGATTTTGGACTCCACAGTCCAAATCGCAATAAATGTAAAAAATCAATAATAATATGGGTCTCACATCACATATGGATGAACCAATCCCAACAAGTTACATACTAGCCACGTGATGGTGTGCGATGGTGCCACAGATGAAGCTACACGAATGCGGCAAGGTTATGGCAGCTACGCAATGGCAATGAGCGCTATGTTGGGCAAAGAGTGACAACGATGGGCTGGTTGGATGTGCTGGTAGGTTATGGATGTAGTGGTAGGTGATTGCTGGTGTTTGAGTTTGGATTAAGGTTGGGGTAGGTTACCGTGAGGGAGGAGGAGGAGGAAGAGAAGAAATTGCTTTATTTATCTTTTTTTTTTTATTATTTTATCTTTATTTTTGATTTTGTCTTTTTGATAATTTATTTATGTGTTTTCCACCTCCCTTAAATGGAAAGGGTAAAATTATAAAAGCATGCCTTCCCTTAACGGCATCCACCCGATAGTCTGACAAAGGAGCACAATGTAATTTCAAAAAAAAGTAGGAAAGGTTTATGTCATTGTCGTAAACATCAGGGGAGGTAAGTGTAATTTACCCATTGAAATTTCATGCACCTCTAATAATAATTTAATTTCTGGATCATTATCTTTGAACTAAATTAGAAAAAAAAAAAGAAATTTATTAGTAGAAATGACGTGACAAGAGAGAGATTGTTAAAGATGAGAGCTATAGGGCATAAGCACATTACTTTAGTGAGGATATTATTATTTGTTGTATATGCCACTTGTCCAAAAGAATATCAGACCACAATAATTGATGTGGAACAGTTAGTTTCAACTTATTGGAGTTGGGGTAACTGCACCTGAACATCATTAGACATTAGCTATAGAGATCTATCCATATCCATATCCATATGCACACAAAATTAAGGTATTGGTCATTTTTTCTACATCATTATTGTTCTTCTATCCCGGTGCATTCATTGTCCGGCAACATATATTGTAATTTATGTACTACGTTTTTTGAAATTTAAATATATATATATATATATATATATTTTTAATTCATGCATTAAGACAGGACAGAAGATTCTTAGCAAAAATATAAAATTGTAAGTATAGATTGTTGGTATGTAAAATGCATTGGATTGACTACTTTAGAGGATTATCATGGCAAATGGCAAGGTGAATTAATTTGAGAATGAGATGGTGATGTCAATAACAAAAGACAGAAAAAAAAATCATGAATGTATTTTTGATTATTCCAATAAATTCTTAAATGATAAAAGGGATTTTTTTTGATTATTTTAACAAAATCTTATATTGTGCATGTTTGCTATATATGTTTTAAAAGGATCAAGGTTTATTTGAGTAATCTCAAATCCCCTATAGAAAAGTAGAATTTAATATAGCAATTTTTGCTAGTGTTACTCTAAGATCTAATCATCATTCAATAAGCGATGGTTAATAAATAAAAATTATATTGATATACATGAAAAATGTAACAACGTTTGTTAGAATGTATAAAAACATATGACAATTAATGTATAAATATCTATAAATATCTATAAAAAGTCTAAATTAACTAATGCCAAGTGAGTGATTGTTATCTAGATCGTCCTTGAAATTATTATTTTGTCGAATATAAATTTAAATACTACTACTAGTAAGTAGGCTATAATATCACTTTTAATAGATTCTTTGATGTTCAATGTAGCTAGTTGTTGTATTAACAATGTATAACAATCAAACTATGGAACGTTGACATTCCTTTTTCATTGAAACACTTGAATGTGAGCTCTTGAAAATAGTACTTTTATAACAAATCAATTTTTACGGTTGACTTCTACTAAAGAAGTTGTATCATTTGATGTTATAGTCAACACAATGTCTAAGTATAAAATTTAATGACTTGCTATTTTATGGTGTCATCAATGGGTGATTTTTAGGTTGAATTAAGATGACTATTATTAGCAAGTATAATATTTTAGTGTTAAATACTGTTAAGTGAGTGAAACTACCAAAAGACAAACAAAACTGCTAGCTATCAAAAAAAAATTCTGCAAAAATTGTTTAGAAAGTAAAGTATATTATGTACTAGATTTAAAGTAAATACAATGTTGGCTACACCTCAAGTGCGTAGTTTTTAAAAAAAAGTTGGAATAAATTATTTTATATGTAATTTTATGGAGAGAGAAAAGACTACCATCGATCACTCACCAAAAAAGACTACCATAAACTATCAAGCCATTTCGATAGATTAGATTCATTCACCTGGAGTCCTGGACGTTGCTTGGTTGCAAAAGCGTGATAATATATTACGATTCTAATATTATATCACGTAAGAGGTATATATATATATTTTTATATTTTACCGATGTAATAGAAACTCTTGCACAGTCTCTTGTGGCAATCTAGTTTTTAACGTTGTGTTGTCACAAAAAGATTTGCTTCTCACTCTTT
>BRYE01000014.1:9528655-9533655 GCA_030159115.1 Actinidia arguta var. hypoleuca | reverse complement strand
CCATCTAGTTTGATATTTTTTTATTTATCATCTACTTGACGCATTCACAAACATGGATACAATTAGGAGTGCACGCACTCTAGATTGGATTGGATCAATTATTTAGAAAAACAGGTGCAAGATATAAATCGGAACCGAACTCATAGCATTTATGAATCGAATCGGAACCCAATAATCTGTCCCGGTTCTAACTGTTCAATAAAGCAAAATTTTGTCCTTTAATCCAAACTTTAAAGCGAAACATTGAAAAAACAAAAAATTAATTAAGCATACTTCTTTGTGTTGTGATCCACACCCTTTGTTGTGATTATACTTTGTGCAAGTTTGCAAATATCTGGATTTTTGAGTGATTTCAGACGACTTGTATATATGGTTTGGTGGTAAATAATAAAAATATTAATTTAGTACAGGATCACCACTAATTATCTCTCCTAGTTTCGTTATTTTATTTATTTATTTATGTATCACATCTCATGCACACTTCAAATGCATTAAACAAATTAGAAATGAATCACACCACATCTAACATATTATCAGGTTTCATATTCAAATGTGATTATCTCAATACCACTGTTTCATGATAAGTAGTGTACTGTGTGATATTTAGGGTTGATAGAAATCGACTTGAGACGATGAATTTAAAGAGGAAGTTGTCAAGAAGTGCATGAATCTGTGGTCATACGGGGCCAATTAATTAGCAACTTGTTACCCACCTTTTTGTGCCTTATTTTCTTCTACTCTTACAAGGTAAGATAAGATGGTGACTACTTCTATTTAATTTTATTCCAATGTTAATTTTAATAAGAAACAAATATGGAAATAGCAGGATTGTATACTTCTCTTTTTTAAGTCGTTTTATTTGAAATATTACTTTAACAAGAAAGTAATTTAAGTGGAGTGCAAAAATTCTGACTCTTTATTTTTATTTTTTTTAAAATGTGATTATTTTTGTAGTGCATTATTTACCAAATGAACTCTACGTTTAATTTTTAGTATGCAAAGTACAATAATTAAACATTTTAAGACTATTACCACATCATGCTTAATTTATAAAAGATTCATTCAAGATGGGTTTCGCTACGAAATGTTTGAATTCAAATCACAAATGGTATTTTTGCACTCTTTTTATTTATTTATTTATTTATGCATTTGTAATTTTTTTTTCCACATAATATATATAATAGCTGGGTATCATGCCACGTATATATGTTGTTGACGTCTGAATCAGAAAAGAAATTTTCATCAACCTGGGATTCATATATATTATTGAAATAATCATAAGCTATAGAAAAATTAAGAAAGAATTTTGAGAAACTTATCACTAAAATCACAATTTGTCAATTACTACAACATTACAAACCCACTCAACGAGACATTATTTGATACTCTTAGAGTATTACGCTACATTATTCATTGAATGACGTATGTGTACATATCGGTTACTATCTACACACACAAAAAAAATCTTTTTATTTGGACCAATCACACTAAAGCTCTACACAATTAGAATTTGCTCCAACACCACCAAATAAATCCTCACCACTCAACACTTCCACTGCGGATATCCAAAACTGACTATGCTATAGTCTAAACCGTATCATACCGACTAAAAGTACAACCGAAAACTAGGCTTGGTTTCGCATAGTTTTTTATTTTTTGTTTTATCTTCTTTAATTTTCGAGTTTATTCTTTGTCAGTAGGGTTCTTTATTATTTGATTAAATTTTTATATTTTTTAATTTATTTTATGAGAGAAATTTAAAAATATAAAATTTTATTCAAATTATAATAAAAAATCATTAAAGAAAAATATTTAGCTAATTTATCTAGTAAAAACATTTTTTTTCACATTGGATGAAAATTATTATAGTTTCAAACTCATCTCCATAAGAAAAATCAAAAAAATATAAAAATTTAATCAAATGGTTAAAAAAATTTACTAAAGACGAGAAAACTCAAAAACTGAAACTGCTAAAAAATATCAAAAAGGTTAAGTCAAACTTGGCCTAAGTAAAATGTACTTATTAAAAAAACTGTCTATTATCTATACATTAGCAATTTTTACACTCCAATTTTTTTTAATTGCACTTTTTTTTTATTTATCTTTATTAGGGTTAATTTCTCTAAATGTCCTTCGTCATATTGAAGGCATTTGAGTAAAAATGGGTATTTGGATAAATTCACGCCAATAAAGATAAAAAAAATTAGTAGAATTGGAAAAAAATAGAATGTGAAATATCTATTTAGTATGTGAGTCAAATGACCATTTCCTTCTCTATGATGCAGCCACAGCACTATGATTTCTCACTTATAGTCTGGGCCTGGGCCTGGGCCTAACAATACTTTGTCTTGTTTGGACAAACTTGTTGCTGAACCCCCCTCGAGTTTTGGGCTTCTGGTTTATGGGCTTTAGCCCGTTAACCATGAGCCGTACATACTCACCAAACTAATAATATAAAGGGTGATGTTTTATATACTCTCTTTATTAAAACACTCCATTTCTTATTTTTATTTTGTAACTTCTAATTAAATGCCTAAACTGTCCCTTGCACGACAAGAAATTAATAAGTAAAAATATAAATATATGGGGAAGAGCAAATAAGGGTATTGATCAAAGTAACAAGAGCTTTATTGTAACTTTGTATAATAAGTGGAGTTTATTAGGTGAAAAGTGGAGTGGAAAAATAAATGAAAGAGTTTAGAATTATTCCGTAAAAGCCCAATGAGCTGGGTTCAATGGCCAGTTCAGACCGGCCCATTTAGCTACTCACCTTGATTTTTGTGTAAAGATTAAATCTGGGCCCGTTCAGCTGGTACGGGTTTCGCGTGGCCCATATTCCAGAAGCTGGTCAGCACTCCACTGGCCCATCTATCTATCTTTTTTATATGTTTTGAACTTTTTTAAGTTTGATAGCATCGGGATTTGACGAGAGAAATTGAAAAGATTAAACGATTCAATCGTTCAAAATCAATGAATTATCTATCTTTTTTATTTTATTTTTCTCACTAAATTTTTAATTCAAACACAACCTTAGGTTTTTGCTATAGGTTAGGTTGAACAATAATGGCTCAAAGTTTTTTTTATCGGCAACACAAAATTTTTATTAAACAATAATGGAATAAAAATTGTTGGGAAATGTGGATTTTGTCTCTTTACTTTCCCACAAAACTTTATCGACAAAATTTATTGTACGCACTGCAAATTTATTATTGACAAAATATTGAGATCGGTTATGATGAACGTCACTGGGGTGTGCATATTAAAAATAATAAGATAAATACTTTGTTACGCATTATTGTGATAAATATTACAATATTTTATAGTAAAAAAAATTATAATTTTTTTTTTTACGATTGATTATGGTGAACGTTAAGATCGATTATGGTAATATTGTACATGGGTGCACTACATGTAATATTTTTTGAGATGTGAATTATAGTTGCTCCCGGACTTATTATTTTTGTGTATATTTTTGAGCATTTTATCGACCTTTTAAGTGTTTTAAGACTAAGGAGAGCTTCCACGCACCTGCCCGAGTCACAGCTCAAACAATTTGGGGTATCCGATTCTGAATCGACTCAGCCGGGTTCGCACTGCAAGATTCCCGCGCACGGGGTGCAAATTCCCAAATAAGTTCAGTCGAGTCCTTTTCTTTTCCAATTCAATTAAAGTTGTTAATCCCTTATTTAACATATGTTAATTGTGACTTTCTTAATTACCTAGTCAATTAGCCGCTCCCTTAATTAATGGGCTGTAATTGATTCTGAAAACTCGTTTTGAATTATTCAAAGAGTAATGATAGGTACACATCTAAAAATGGGTGTGTACAAGACACACTCACTTTTTGTATCTCATAAATAAAGTGGGTCCCGCCCTAATTAGAATTTTCTAAAAATCCTAATTAAAGCGGGACTTACTGTGTTTGTGAGATACATTTTTTGGTGTGTCTTGTACACACCTATTTTTGGGTGTGTACCTATTATTTTTCTTATTCAAATCGTTCATTGTAGACCTTATCCAGAAATTTAATATTATAAAAAATCACATTGATCGGAATTTAGCTGAATAGTCGATCAATATCAATTAATATTAAGATTAATGGGTATAATCTTGTGCGCCCAATCAACGTGATTCTTTATGTACTTATCTTTACGACGGAATTTATAATATAAATTATTTAAATTATCAAAATGAGCTTAAACAGAACAAAAATAATTAAACGCACCAGTACAATCCAAATAAACCAAATCGAAAAATAAAAATAAAAAATCCTTCCGAGCATGC
Source organism: Actinidia arguta var. hypoleuca (assembly GCA_030159115.1). Lineage (NCBI taxonomy): Eukaryota > Viridiplantae > Streptophyta > Magnoliopsida > Ericales > Actinidiaceae > Actinidia > Actinidia arguta. The sequence continues at coordinate 9,529,371 of BRYE01000014.1, read as the reverse complement.
AATTGCTGCTTGCAATATGCCGATGTGAACCATAACAATTCCTACGTCCTAGGAACCTGCAAATAGCTTTAATTCCATAAAAGTCTATCTTAGGTGTGGAAACTAACACGCATTTGACCGATACCAATTCAATCGTGTATGCTCGCAACAAATGCGAAACATAAGTTCATTTGGCTCTTTTTATATTCATCTAGAAGCAAGTTGTATTACATTCTATTTGATGAATCGACGACCAACAAATCCTTTGTTTGTTAAAGCTTTATTACGAGGGGTTTAGCTATTTTGAGTTTTGAATTTTGAGTTTTTTAATATTTAATAAAAAAAAATTACCCATTAATTAAAATTTAAGATTTTCTTAGTTTGATTTGATGAGAGAAATCTGAAAAATAAAATTTATTTAAATTTATAATCTTTTTACAAAAAATGAAAAAATTTAGCTAGTTTATCAATTAAAAATACTTTTTCTGTTTAGTAAACTTTTTTAAAAAATAGATATTTTTTTTATATTTTTTAGACTCTTATCGTCAAGAAGAACCGAAAAAATATAAAACTATGATCAAACTATTAAAAGAAATTGGTATTTGGATTAAAGATTTGGTAGAAAATAAAAATAAAAATAGAAAAATTAGACGATTCAACCGTTTGGAATCATTGAATCATCTATATTTTTTTATTTTATTTTTTTTCTCTTATTAAATTCCTAATTCAAACACAGT
>BRYE01000014.1:9521155-9523655 GCA_030159115.1 Actinidia arguta var. hypoleuca | reverse complement strand
TGTACCCAACCAATCCTACTGGATCATACTCAAAACAGGCATGGAAATTGAGGATTGTGACAGATATTGACACTTTTTGATTTGTGGTTGAAAATTTGCCTACTCTCTTGTGAATGTAAAAGTGATTGCTATGAAAAAGTCATGGTGGGGCCTGCCTTGAAGGAAGCATGAAGAAAAGAAAAGGAAAACTCAACAGTCTTCTCTTGTGAAAAACAAAATTAAATAAATAAGTGATAGTCACATTACGATAGATTTTTAGCACAGTGGATAATGTTGACAGTGTAGCTAGGGGTGTTCACTCGGTTCGGATTGGAACAGATCGATTTAGGATAAATTGGGGACTGAATCCGTTTTGATGTTTTAAAAAATTAGAATCTATAAAACCGAATTAGAATCTAATCATAATTTAGTATCAATTTGTTTAGTTCAGTTACAAGATTCTTGAATTCTTTTTTAACGAGATCAATTCCAACTATGGATACGCATTAAGAATTGGAATCAGAATCGAAACTAATAAAAATCGGATCCAACTGACAATTTGGATCAAATTTGATCATGTTTACCCGTTCCTCCAATTTTTTGGCAATCCTAGTTTGTAGCATTGTTTAGTTAATTTGACCTCTTTCTCTCTCACACCCACAATGTATATAGTATACATGCCCACAAGGCTGGACACGAAAATTTTAATATTTGAAAGGTGAATGCAGATAAGAAATATAAAATTTGTAACTTGCAAAGAAAATGTAATATTAATCTCAAGATTGGATTTGTGAACCTATATAATTTTAAAATATTAGACTAATTTTACTATAAAATTAATTTTTTTTGAAAACATTGGGGTGACGGTTGTATCTAACTACCCCCGATTCGATCTTGCTTGCCCAAATACCTTACAGTAAATTAAACCCATTTGGTTAATAATTTAAATTTCCTAGGCCACAGATTACTAGTTCAATATATTTTAGTTCATCCATTTGTTTCCAATTAATCAATTTAGTTTGTTGGCTGGAATATGTTTATGGAAGTCCAGAGTAACCACTTCTCTAATCCCATGCCTAATTTAAATTGTATCTTTGATTTTCTTATCTCACTTTTGGAAACTTCAAGCTGGCTTTCATTATTCAAATCCTATTGGGTTTATTAGGTCAGATTCTTCCCACCAACCATGGTGGACTTAATCACATGATCTTGCTAATTTGTGTGATTCCAAAATCGGCAACCAGATTTGAGCCACAGGTTCCATCACAATTAAATGCAATTTTTAATCCAAATCCATTGAATCGTGAAAAAAATGGACTTGAGAGGTGATGAACCTGCATGATCCTTTGTTGGCCTTATTTTGGTATGTATATCACTTATAAGTCAATTTTTTTATTATAAATTTTCCATTATCAGATCAAAAGATTAAAATAAATAGGAAATATATTTAGTACATCTTTTTATGCATGATCCTTTTGTTACTTTCTTTCTTTAAGACTGTGTTTAAAACAATTATCAAATGCCATTAGTTACTTTCTTTTGGATTGTGTTTGGATCAATAATTTGATAAGAGAAAATAAAATAAAAATAAAAATAGATGATCCAATAATTGAACTTTTAGATCATCTAACTATTTTATTTTATTTTATTTCACATCCAAACACAACTTTAAGCACATTTATATTTATATGTAAAGGGGGAAGACACCTTTTATTTGGTAACTAGAGTAGGGTCCACTTGTAGGAGCTGGCACTCGTATCAATCATGCTAGCTAGTATTGTTTGGTTGGAAAGTTTGTTGTTGTAATTGAACTTTCTTATTGGAACTCTCTCATTCCCCCGTATGATAATGTCGTTTGTGAAAAATTATGTATATATAAATATTCTTAACAAATTAGAGACTGAGTGCGATATTTATGTGTATAGATAGATAGAGGGAGAGAGAATGATACTCGGGTTCCAAAAATTTTGAGTTTAAATTGGTTCAATTATTTTGGGCTGGGTATATTTTGGGTTCCAAAAATATCCTATAAAAATTGCTTACTCATATTGAATAGCATTTAAGAGCAATTCCAGTGGCATGTTATATGTGCCACCAAAGCCAAATTAAAAAAATTTCTTAAAAAAAAATTTCCTCCAATGGCCTTCCAAAATCCTTGCCAAAAAATGGCAATACTAAATTTGATACATGATTTGGCATTTCCATATTGATATTACAGCGGAAATTTGATTTATGATAAAATAAAAACGAGTTGGTGATGCCAAAATTGCATTCAACCAATGCAACAACATTGCCAAATTGTGCTGAAATAACAATGTTGTATGCCAAATTTTGACAATAACATGGTAAAAATCATTGGTGATGCCCTAACTTCCTTAACTTGAAAGCTAATAATGTAAAAGTTCCTTTAACCCGACTATCCTCTCGTAACTACAATGATAATTACAATCTCTATTTGTCATTTGAAAAAAAATAAAAATAAAAGCTCATCACTCTTTAGCTGATCAAAATATATAAATGT
>BRYE01000014.1:9466155-9468655 GCA_030159115.1 Actinidia arguta var. hypoleuca | reverse complement strand
TGTCGAGGTAGAAAATTGGGGACGAGCAAATAACAGTTAGAATTGCTCTTTCATCTCGGTACCAAAACTCAGCAACAACTCGGACGACTTGCGTAGATTAACAAAAGTAACTAACCGGGTGAGGCCGCTCAAACCCCCTCCGACGTGGAGATCAGATCAAGTCTAACACAAGTTAAGTAATGAAAAAACAGAGCTATAAGTGTTTGTATATGAGAGTTAAATCGTACCTTTTTATCATGGGGGAATGGCTTTTTTATAGTTGGAGAATGGAGAACCATGTAAGAAAAGTATGGCGTGATCTTCGGACAACTAAGAATAGAAGTATATCTTGGAGATATTGGAGTAAACATAGGAGATTGGCATATGGAGAATATCCCGCAATTATAAGAGTCGTGAGGGAGAGGGACTCCTCATGGAGACAGAGTCTTTGGGTGACCATATATCATCATCGCCCTCAGGCGAGGTAGAGAACGTATGGCTCGCTCATAGTTTGGTGTGAGCATTGATGACTTGAACTTCATATGGTGAAATAAATAACTTGTATGAAAAGTGAAGAATTTACCCCACATCAGTAGCCTCCCTACTCGAGATGCCGATATGGAACACTAGGGATCTTCGAGTAGCAAATCAAATGACTCAATACTGATGATGTCAACATGCAATGATAGCAAGCCTCCACAGGTAGACACATGTAGGTGTGCTTTAATGGCGGAATGATGTTTTGGCGGGAATGGTGGTTATGAACTCGGAACTCAAAGCATCACATGATCTTAACCGTTGGAGTAGATAGATCTCAGCCCTTGGTACTTCTTATAAATAAGGGGTCTCCCCTCATTTATACTCTTTTGTTTTTGTTGTCGATCTACTGTTCTTGTTCCAATTTTCACCTCGCCCCTTGCTTGTAATCGCCTCCTCACCTTTAGCTCAGTAAGTGTTAATTCACTTTAATTTTTACTTTTATTTTAGCAGTGTATGTCCAGCAGAACCAACCTAGGAGATTCAACAAATTCCTTACCATCTTGGATATCCGACCATTTAGGCGAGAAAATCATACATGACGGACGAGATTAGCATACTTCATTTTTCACCTATGAGAGATTTATCTATTTCAGAGGGTAGTCCCCCAGGAATCCCTCTTCCCTCACTCGAGAAGGAAGAGATATCAAGACCCTGGACAATTTAGATCTCCTTAGGGAGTTCTGCTTTATTCTATCAAACGTTCAAATAAGACTTCAGGAGGCGGGTGAAACTATTGGTTATGCCCGCACTGGTAAGGTGGCCTTTTATGAGGCCGCCTTTTATGCTAGTCTTCGCCCCTCCCCATTCATCCCACAATCAGGATGATTCTGCAATTCTACAACATTTGCATGCTCAGCTTGTTCCCAACGCATGGCGGAGTGTCGTCTGCGCGATAGTGTTGTGGCGAGCTTACAAGTACGCTCTCTCCCTTTCCAAGTTTAGGAACCTGTTCAGCCTTAACAAGAATCCGAAGCCGGATCAAGGATAGCTATACTTTAAGGCGAGATTGAAGAAGACCATGCTCAGGGGTATATCCCAGCAACATCAGTGGATGGAGAAAAAGTTTTTCTTCATCTCGGGAGACGAATGGGAGTTTCTTAAAGGAATACATCGGGAAGTCGGGGGTCCAAGAGTCCCAAGGTCATGGGGCATCCAAGTTAGTCTCAATTCTTACTAGCTTTTTCTTTTCTTTCTTTAAGTGTTCAAGTTGTAATAATCATTTGACATGTTCCTCAGGTAAACGCTACAACAGGTTGCCCAAATTATTTGAGGACAAGCTAGAAAGATTTGATAATGTCCTAAGCTCAATAGAGGGAAAAAAGCTCTACTCGGTCCCAACACTCCTTTAGTCTAAGTCTTTTCGTAGGAGTTTCGGCCTTCCCGAGTTTATGGCATCTGGTGTTGGGAATACTGGTGAGGACCGACTTACAGATGACGCATTTGCCTCTTCGGGTGACGTGGGTGAGTCCCGCCATTCCCGAGATAAACACCCCCGAGGTGGCCTCTCCCGAGATAGCTCAGTAGAGTACAAAGGAATAATTAGGAGGATAGATAGTCTTCCACTACACGGGGCACATCGTTCTGTCCGGGATGCTCTATTCGAACGTCCACGGGAATGTCGTATGTTCTCTAAACTTTTCCAAAGTCTCGCCATCATGGACCAATAGTTGAGCTCAATTCAACTCCATGTTCTGGAAACATAAGTAAAACAGGTAGAACAACCTCAACCATCCCTTGTGACGAGCTTTTCGAGAGTAGATTCAAATGAGCTTGATAAGAGCGTCGGCCCCTACCCTAGCAAGGCTATCTGTCAGACGGTTATTAGATCCTTCCACTACCTCGAATTGATCTCAGTAGTAGAATGGCTTGGGGGACAAAACCCTAAGTCCACTAATCCTACAGGGCAACTAGAGCCTGCTTCACCGACAAGGACAAGTCAAGGATGACCTGGCTCATTGAGACACAAGATTTCGGCAATGGC
>BRYE01000014.1:9441155-9456155 GCA_030159115.1 Actinidia arguta var. hypoleuca | reverse complement strand
ATCAGTTTAAATAAAACCCAATGATTGTTAAATTTATGAGGATTCATCTTGATTAAATGCGGTATAATTAATCATGAGAAATTACTAGACAATTAATAAAGTTTTGTGGCATATTTTTTGCATCTCCAATCCTTTTCCAAACGATTAGTTAAAATCAAATTTGATGACAAAAAAACGTTAAAAAGGGAGCTCCAACCACTTCGCCAAACTTGTATTAAATCAAGGAAGAACTCAATCTTTCATCAAATACTTGCCCGAAGAAAAAAATATCTTTCACCAGATTCACTTTTTACTCAAATTTGAAGAGAATTTTAATTGAAAAGAATAGAAAAAACAGTAAATATTAGAATGCACTAATATATCAATTTAAGTTTTTTCCAAGATTTTTAATTAAATTTGATTATTTTTCTAAAAAAGAGTAAGTGCCTGTTTGGCACCAGCTTTTTTCAAATTTTTTTTTATTTTTTTTGCTTAAAATAAGCAAAAAAGTCGATCAGAGTAAGTTTTTTTACTTTTCTGATTTTGCTTTTTTGCTTAATTTTACTTAAAGTAAAGTCAAAAAAATAAAAAAGTCAAAAAATCTTAACTTTTTTGATAACAAACTTAAAAAAGCTTGATTTTTAAACATTATCAGCCTAAGAATTGAAGATGCTCTCGCTAGAGTTTGAGCTAGGAATTGTGTTCTATGGGACCCACTTGAAGGCCAATTGATGTCATCAAATCATTTAATTCGTAAAGCTTGTTGACCAAATCATCTTTACAAAATAGTCAGTTCTGGCATCTCGTAATCACATAATTGTTACTTGGTCTAATTTCAAAATTTTTAATTAAATCTGATGGGCTCCCAATTTGAAATTAACACGGCACAAGTTGTATGACACCTACCTCACTTTCCTCTTGTTAATATAATTCACTTATCTACACTATTTATTATACAAAATGATCATTCTAGAAAGAGTCTTGTGAGATCTCCTTATTTTTTTATAGTTTAAAAAACTTGAAAAATTACTATTGGCTATGCCTCATTCAATCATTAAAATTCAAATTTTAACTTATTGTTGTTTATCCCATGATTCGTGATTTTCGAAAGGACGCTTTTCTAATCCATTCCACCTCTAAAATAAATCGAAAAACAGGATAGAAAATAAAAATTGTGATCTCCTAATAGATTTTCAAAAGGAAACTCTCCTAAACCATTCTCTCTTCTCCTCTGCTAAAATAAATTACTCACGCACTCTTCGGATTGAGGGATTCGGAGGAAAAGGAAGGAGAACAAAGAAGAAATGGTAGATATTTCATGTTTTGATTGAGAGGTTTGAAGGGGACGGAAGATGAAATTAGTACAACTATTTTAAGCACAACTTTTTGCCTTCTCTTCTCCTCCAAAATTTGGAGAAAAACGGAGGGTAAGGGAAGGAGTAAGAATTCTTAATTTTTTAATTATAATTATAGCATTTTTAAAAAATAATTATTTCTAAACTAAAAAAGGATAAAATAGTAAAAATTCACTATCTACTCTCATTCCCTTTCTTAATAATTAGAAAAAAAATCCCAATAAGTAGTACTTTTCATGGCAAAGGACCATTAAGTCCTATCAATTTTTCATTTAGACAACCAGTTCTATTTTACAAAAATTCAGATAATTAAGTTCAAAACTCAATAATAAAATTTATTATCCCCTTTTTGCCATTATTCTTTCAATTAGTCTGGACTAATAAATAAAAAAAATACACATTAAAGTAATAAATAAAATAATAAAAGAAAAAAATATAATGGAATGATATATTCTATTTTTAGACCTTGAATTTAATATTTTTTATATGAAGTCTAGCGTTGCAATATCTTAACTAACTTTAATTTCTTGTAGCACAAATATTTCAAAAATTATATATACCTAAAAATCACATATATTTTATATAATTTTTTATCTGAAGATAAAAAATACTTTACTAGCATATTATTTCTAGAAAATGGTAAAAAAATTGCATATGTATTTTTAATATAAATTTTTAAGAATAGTATAGTATCCGTATGTGTAAAAACTATTAATATAATATACAAAAAAATAGATTTTTTGAATAAAGAGTTGTTAAAAATTGAAAATATTTTAAAATGGTCATAAACTAAAATAAATATATTAGTTAAAAGAAAAGCGTATAGATGGAAACAAATATCTTATTTGAGAAACTTGAACTTATTGGTTCAAATATTTTAAAAATAGAACTTAGTTGTTCTAAATTAAAATTGATAGACTTATTAATGGTCATTTTTAAATCTCAATGGCTTGATCTATTTTTATATTAAGAACTCAGAGTAGTTCTCAACCATTCATCATAAATAATTATTTTGTAATTTTAGGCCTATGCACGGGTTTTATGGTGGTGAGCAATAGCGGATAAAATAAGATTTCATACATTTCATATTAGATGATTTATATTTATTTTGGCAGGATTAATTAGCTGCAATTTTTATTTTTTTCTGTTTTAAAAGTTGTACGCTAGAGTGTTTGATACAACTTCTGTTTATGGGTTAAAAATAACTTATAAAAGTAAAAAAATACTGATTATTGAAAAGTTTCAATTTGAAACTTCTGTTTTTAAATAAGTAATTTTAACATAATTTCATATATACCAAACACACCTATTGTTGCAAAGTAGAGTTTTGCTGAAGAGCTCTTAGACCTCACTCACTACCATTTTTAGAACACTATAAAATAAGTAATTTATCTTTACAAATTTTAAAAAATTATACTGTATTCAAATTACTAAAATGGGTTATTTCAATGAATTTTATTCCAAATAAATTTAATAGTAATTCTAAAATTAAATTTATATATGGATAAATAGATTTTAAAATGAAAACCATACAGCCAAATTAAAACAATACCATAATATAAACTATTTTTTTTATCAAATTATTGTATGCTTTTTTTGTGTGTGTGGCCTTTTTAATACGTATGAAAAAAATCGTGCAATGACCGTGCTAGTAGTTTAGAAATCAGAGCGTCACATTTGGCAAGAGGAAATCAAAACAGTTAAGAAAGTCCGAGGTACCATCGTCGTGGAGGCAGGGAAAAGGCTAAATTTTACCGTTGATCTCTGTAGTTTAGAAAAAGTGTTAATTTGGCCTCTGAATTTCTAATTTGAAGAATTACAACTTTATAGCAGTTTTGAATCGGTTACAATGTGGTCTCTTCATTCAAATTCATTAAAAATGCTAACATAAATTTCATGATTTGTTTGTTTTTGTTTTTATTTTCCTTCAATATTTAACATATTTGGAGATAGGGACGATATTAAAACTGATTGAAAACTTCAGGGTCCAGATCTTTTATACTATAACTACAAGGATCAAAGTCAGACTTTTCCAAAACTACAAGATCCAATATTAAAAGTTGCCCAACGAGGAAGAAGAAAAAAAAGGGAAAGGATATGGATTGGAACAGAGAGGAGTCGGGTCCAATGATCCAACCGACCCCCCCAACACTTACGGTTCAAAACTGTTTCAACACAGCTAACCACACAACTTGGATATGGATTGGAACAGAGACGAATCGGGTCCGATGACGCAACCGAATCCCCAACACCTATGGTTCAAAACTGTTTCAACACAGCTAACCACACATCGCCACGTGTTAAAAAGGCCAACTATTGCAAATTAAAACGTAACTTCGCCGGCTTTTTAATACGCTGCGGATTAATCGGCGAGGCCTTCGTTCTCTCTCTCTCTCTCTATAACATTTTCCTTCTCTGTGATGACGGACTACCGATTATTGATGATGAATCTGTGGACGGATGAAGTGGCCTCGATGTTCGTGACTTCCAATTTGACGTCGCTATGGCCGTCGCCATCCTCCGCCTCCAGCAGCGGCTTCAGGCCTTGATCGAGGGGCCTGGGAGAGTTGGACCTACGCCATCTTCTGGAAGTCGTCAGTGGACTTCTTCGCCGGCGGACCTGTGCTCAGCTAGGGCGACAGCTACTACAAAGGCGACGAAGACAAGGCAAAGCTCTTGGTGGCGGTGCTGTTGTCGGCAGAGCAGGCACGCAGGAAGAAGGTCATCCGTGAGCTGAACTCGCTGATCTTCGATGGATCGCCATCGGCCAATTACACGGTGGAGAAGGAAGTCATCGATACCGTGTGGTTCTTCATTGTGTCAATGACTTAGTCGTTCATCCATGGCAGTGACCTTCCGGGGTGGGCCCATTTTATCTCATCCCCGATTTGGGTCACCGGATCCTCGCGGCCTTGCCCTATGATCGAGCGAGACAAGGCCAAAAGTTCGGGTTATGGACCATGGTGTGTATACCGTCATGTAAGGGTGCAAAATATACAATAACATAGTCTGACCTTGATAAGGCATGGGCCTCTGCAAAGCCATTGCTATGAAGTAAGATCAATGGTCATCTGCGCTGGAGCTCGGTGCAGACACTACTAAACACAGACACTATCCAAGCTAAGGCCATCGAAATTTCTTCTAACAGCCTCCATGCCCAGATGGAGACTTCAGCGGCACGATGACAAGCTACTACCCAGGCCCTAGAAGTGTGGCTGCATCAGTCGCCTACTCACTAACACAGCGGTCGACGTGTACGAGCATGCGCTGAGCTGTAGTTTGTCTAGTGACAAGACAGATAGTGCGTTAAGGCACGTGTCGAGCTATGCCATATAAAGTCAACATTTGTTTCTCTTAAAGGTACGTGAATTTAGTCCAAGAGACATATATATATATATTTTTTTTCCAGTCATCTAATTTGACCGTCGGAGAGTCGTTTCCCAAAAACAGCTTCGGCGGCCGTTCTCATTATTTATTTATCGCAGCTAGGCCTTGGCCGACTGGTGAACAACTGCAGTCACTTGCTCAGTCGTAGGACCACCGCAAGTGTCTATCCTCAATTTTTTTTCTCATTTTGGTAAACTCACACCACACTATTGGTGTTATCTATGGAAAATTAATTATAGACATTTGCAAGGTCAGTTCTGATAGCATCGCAAAGCAAAAACTGTCCCGACAATCGAGAAAGCCATAGGGAGCACCCTCATGTTCCCAGAACTCTTGGAGATAGATGGGATAAACTACCATTTGATGCTTAAAGGGCGTCCTCTCGGCAAAAATTAGGTCGGTTGTTCCTTGAGGGAGAAGACAGTCAAGACATAACCATCAAACACCTGTAAAACAGTTGAAATGGCACAAATCTTGGTTGATAATAGGTTGATGAAGCTAGTCCAAGCTACAAAAGGAAGTTCGTCCAAGGGTAGGACCAAAGGGACAATTGGGAACAAAACAGGAGGTAACGTAAACCGCACGTTAGCCTGAATAGCAGAATTGATAGTAAATCTATAGCATCGAGCAAGCGAAGGGTATCGCCTAGACGAGCACCCTCCAGTATGAATCTCCGCGAGCCCAGAGCAAAGGATGTCGAGGCCAAATCGAACCCAGGTTTGACCAGAGCAACGAAGAAACAGATGACACCCAAGAAGAAAACCTTCTCCTAGGGATTATTTATATGATAGGGGACCTAAATCACCTAATCTTGAGAATAAGATCCGGGGTGAGATCCGCATGATCAAATAAATGAACAAGGTTCTCTTAGTCCAATCAATGGCTAAAAAGTTGAGGCAAACAATGTCCAAACCAGGGAGTATCATGTTTATCAAAGCCGACCTAGAGAGGGTCTAACACTCTCATACTGCCCCCCTGGTCATCTAGTTCAAGATGAACAATTATGACGTGAAAAAAATCATGGTGGCCATGGGAAGCTCTGTTGAGGTGATGTATTATGACTTTTTTAAACAACTTAAACTATCAAAATCAGACTTAAAACCCGTTTGAGCCCATCTGGTCAGTTTTAGTGGTCAGTCTCCATGGCCCTTGGGAACCATGATTCTCAAAATCCGAGCTAGTTCCCAAAAGCCAGTGACAGAATTCATTATTATTGACATACCCTTCCCATATAATGCAATCGTTGACCGAGATTGGTTACCCAAGATGAAGGGAGTGGTTTTCACATTACATCAAGTCATCAAGTTTGTCACCCCTAAGGTGAGGAGACGTTTTATGGAGATCAGGTGGCAAGAAAAAAATGCTACCTCGCTACGATCTCCACTAAGGCATCCATGATAGAGTTGTAATTGACTGAGAAAGAGCACTAGGATCTAGAAGATGTTGGGAGATACACCGAGGCTAAGGTCATGGAGGAACCATAGAGGAATGAAAAAGAACTGAGCTTGTCCAATTCCTTATAGAAAATATTGAGGTCTTCGCATAAACACCTTACAAGATAATTAAGCCGGCAAGGGCGCTTACTACCTCGAAGACCCCAAGGGAAAACAGGCTCCGAGACCTTGAAACTCCAACAACCTGGAGAAGTATTACCAGTGAAATGTAATTTTCTTGATCGAGTTGGTTTTTATATCAAATTTACTTGTGAAACATTTTTACTTAAAGATTCTTTTTTTCTTTTATTATTTGCATTAAATATTTTTTTTAATTTCACAAAAAATCACTCATTTTAAACCTTTTTAATGTACTCTTTTTCCAAAATGATCTATGCTAGAAAAGAACTCTCCATTTGCTTAAGCATGAGCTTAAGATGTCTTAAAAAACGCGAGCAAGACCGTAGAACCGCTTAAGAACTTGGCTTGGGCATTACAAGGTAAGATCAAAGAAAAGCATTATGCACATAAGCATGCCAACAATAGCAGATTCTCGCTAAGGCATGGCCTAAATTATTCAAACGAGCTGGGTCAAGTATGAAAAAGAACCTATTCTTACAACTTGGTTGAGCAACTACAACATTAAGGAAGAGTTAGCCGAACTCCATGTGAATTCTGAACTCTTTCCCTCGAGTTTAGCTTAAGTAAACCTAGCAAAAATTTTGAGGTAGAGTTAACCGAACTCCACACGAGTTCCTAACATTATCTTGTGAATATTGCTTAAGTATACTTAGTAAAAAAAAAAATTTGGGAAAAGTAAGCCAAATTCTATGCCAGTTCCGAACTTTGTCCCTCGAGATTTGCCTAAGTACACTTAGCAAAAATTTCAAGAAAGAGTTACCTGAACTCTATGTGACTTTCGAACTCTGTCTTGTGAATATTGCCCAAGAATACTTAGCAAAACTTTTAGGGAAGGGTTAGCTGACGACCACCTTAGGGGCTTAGGGGCCTTCTTCGGGACCTCATCTACGTCATCCTCCAACATCTTTTCTTCATTAAAACGAGGTAACACAAGGCGAGAATAGGCTTGAGGGGCTTCCACGGGCTCGACTATGGGGGAAGCCGCACTCCAAGAAAGATATTCAAGGGGGACACTGAGCTCCTTCATGCAAGCAAGCTAACCTTCTTGGAAGATACCGGGGCAAAGATTGGCTAGCTGCTTGTCATAGTTGTTGCCAGCTCGGTCGATCCCCCCATTGTACAACCGCTTGAAGACGTGTCCACAGGCAACCTTCTCGAACTCCCCTAGCTACCCCAAAGCCTTGTCCAGTTGCTCCAAAATGGCAACTAACTCACCTCGGGCTTTAGTGGCAGTAGCATAGCTGGCATCTCTCTCTTGCATAATAGCAGCGAGATCCAGCTTTGCCTTCTCAACAGCCTTGGAGTCTAGCTTGGCTTGTTCCTTCATAGAGCTTATCTTATTTTTGGACCTCTTGATCTTGGTAAATTACTCTTTTATTCACTCTAAGATGGTGGTAGCTTTCTAGAGACTCTACAAAATAAAGACAAAAAATGCTAAGTACTAAAAAAGTTAAAAGCATAGATTGAAAAATGACTGAGGTCAAGACGCTTACCTGGACTTGCTGTATCACTAGCAAGTCCCTAATTTCTTCTGAGTTCTCTTCCGCGAGATCGGCAACATCCTTTGACAACATGATTGCCTGTGCAAGGGCCAAGATGGTGTCGTTGTCCTTGGCAAAGTTAGTCACTATAAACTGCTTGTTGAGCTCAATAATGGAAAACTCGGGCTTCCATAGCTAGGTGTTCAGGCTCAAAGAAGGGAGGTAGGTTGAGCTCATTCCTCCTGCCTTCTTTTTGGACCTTTTGGAAGGGCCTACTGCGAGCTCTTTCCCCTTGCATTTATCCAAGAGCGGGGGCTTGGATGAGCTCGGTTTGACCCCTACCTGTGCAACCAGTGCCAATATTGGATCAGGGGCTGACAATGGCACTTGGTTGATAGGGGAGATGCTATAGCATGAGGATCGGTGACTGGCATAGACTTTTTTTGACCCAGGGTCCTGAATCTTACCATGTTAGTCTCACTCAAGCTTGTGTTGGTATTGTTGTCTTCCTTGAAGGAATGAGCTATCTCAACCTCTCTCGTGAATTGGAGCGGGGCATAGGCGAGATCGTTTGAATGCTCATTGTCCAATCTCGAGATGTCGATAGGGTCGGTAGGAACCTCTGTCTCAGCCGTTGGAGGCACCCAATTCCTTTGCCTATTCAACATGAGTTGGCTAACTACTTCCTCTTCTTATTCTTACTCATTGTCTGAAGATTCAGAAGAGGTGTAGGTCGATGAGCATAAGGTGACACCCTTTTCCTAGCCTTGAACTTGGGGATGGGGAAGGGGAAGGGGAAGGGGAAGGGGAAGGGGAAGGTTCCCATTGAACTTGGCTCCAAAACTTTTTGAGCTGAAGTTGTCACGCTGTGAAGCCCAACCTTCAATGCATAGGGAAGGGAGCCTAATCCTGTCGAGCTCTTTAGCCTTATGTGGGATCACGTGCCGATAGACCGGATCATAACAAGAAGATCGACTATCTTCCTTGAAGCTTGCTTGTTGTTGACGAATTGAATGGCTACCTTGCACTCTTTAGACCGGCATTTGAATTGGTCATTGAAATATGCATAGCAATAGAAACAAGCATTAGTATCAGCATAAGAAACTTCACAAGTATAAAGGTTACAAATTTAGTAAAGGAAACACTTATTGTTAGGCAAACAACCATTGTGCCTTGAAAATAACCAAAGACCATCGTCCCCAACTTGGAACTCCTACTTAACTAAAACCTAGACACACTCGTTGAGGAACAAGTCCTTATCTGGGTTGTCAGTAACCAACCTCATTTGTGGCTAGTGGGGGTTCCTGAGACATAGGTAATGGTTACCCTTCAAGAAGGGTGTGCCCAGCTCCCTCTTCAGTAGCACCATGGTATAGATGTGCAGCAGCTCCTCAACATTGAAAGAGATCTTCATTTGGCGCATCAAGGTGAGGTGGCAGCGTGCCATCACCTCATTGACGCATCAATGTGTCCACCGCGAGCACGACTCGAATGAAGTTGACGGACACTTGCATGAAGGTGATTTGGTAGAGTGTCATCACCTCCTTTAGCATTGGGTTGATTGGGAATTGGAGCCTGGATAGGTGGATTAGCCAAGTACAAATTGGGATGCAGTCCCCATTGCCCTCGACTAGATTTGCATCTTCGTTTAGCCTAGGATGCTCTATCTGAACATCCTAGAGGATGCGGTGGTCAGTTTTAAATTTATTTAAAGCGTCATCATTATGAACCAGCAACTAAGCTCGGTTCAACTCCATATTTTGAAAATAGAAGCAAATCAGTTAGAACGAGCTTAGCCAGACAATTGTGATGAGCTTTTTTAGAGTAGAGTCATACGAGCTCGCCTGAGCATTAAGACTACTTACTTCTAAAGGATGGTTATCAAATCCTCCTATTGCCTCGAACCTATCTCGGCAATAGAAAGGCCTAAGGGACAAAATCCTAAGGCCAAAGATTCTACAAGGTAGCCCAAACCCGTTTCATTAAGGAAAAATGGGTGAAAGGCGACCCAGTTCACAAAAATACAAGGCACCAAGCCAAGGTCAAAAACTCGAGACAGACAACAAACAAGCAAAAATTCAAAGCAAATCCAAGAATTAAAGCACAGAAGCACAGATACAAAACAGACCCTAAGTACATAAATGTAGACAAGAAATCAAACTTAGAGCATGAAAAAGCATACGAGTCACAAAAAGGAAAGGAGGATCAAAAGTTTACCAAAGCTAAGCCCATAGGAGACCAACTTTGTAAAGGTTAAAGATCAGCCACCGAAAACTAGAACGGTGGTCGGATAAGTGGTCAAACGGTAGCAGCAGATGGAAGAATGCTCTTTCTCTTTCTAGAATGCTCTCAAGGGTCCGTGAATGATAATGACAAAAGGAAGGAGAACAAACCCAAATAAGTAAGGTAAAGAGGCAAGAAAGGAAGCCAAAACGTGTCTTAGCGGGCGCGTGAGTTCATGCGCAAGAAACTGCATCCCAAATCGACAATGGACGAGAATGTGGCAGTCACCCAGCCACACATCCACACCAAACGAGACCTATGGGTAGGGGGACCTCAACACTAACTTTCAAATGAGCCTATGGACTAATCAAACCCAGACGCATGGCTCAAATAGTACAGTGAAATGATAGACTCAAATAAGACAAAAACAGCTAGTAAGCATTAGCGTGCTCGTCAAGCACCAAACTTAAAATACGAACACGTTTAATTCACATGACATCAACAAGTATTGACCCAGCTCATGCGAACTGAGGGATAATTGTAAGAGTGCAAAATATACAATGACCGAGTTTGGGCTTACTAGGGTAGGAACCTCCGTTGAGCTGTCGCTATGGAGTAAGTTTGGTGGTTATCTGCACTGGAGCTCAGTGCAGACACTACTGAATATAGACATTGTTCGAGCTAAGACCATCATTACTTTTAAGCTGTTACTATTTAGCAAGCTCAGAAGAATAACCGCGCTAGGGCTTAAACGAGGGGCAATGGCCAGCAGTAATCCCGATGGATATTTGTTAGCCCAATAGGCAACCCAAGAGGGGAGGTGAATTGAATTTTTAAAAATTAATTGGCAATTAAGATTAATTAAAATTAATCTAATCACTTCAATAATAAATTAACTTGTGAGCAAAGTAATAAATGCAAGTATAGAGTGAATATCAAGAGTCAGTGATAGAGCATAATAAGATTTACCGAGGTTCAACCACAACGTGTGATTTACGTCCTCTCAAGACCTCCGTAAGATCTTCTTTAAAAAATCTTAACTTTGGAGCTCTTTTGATGATCAATCAATGCAATAGGATGTCTCTTGTTATTGTTAAATGCTCTTGGAGACTTGTATATAATGGCTTGAAGAAGATTGAACCATTTATGGTAGTTGGGGTGCATTAAATGCTATTTCAGACCTTATGCATTAAAAAATACAGCCGTTAGGTGTCAACACTTTCTGGGCTTCATAAGTGGACACCTCAAGAACATGTGTCAACACTTCAAGCCTTCTTTTTTCAGTTGAAATTCACTGTCTTCAAGTGTCAACACTTGATCATCTATCTTCAAAGAGTTTGGCTATTGTCCGTAGGTGTCGATACTTTCAATGTTGTGTGTCGACACTTCTTACAACGTTGGACACTGTCTTTAGGTGTCGACACTTTCTGTAGCCTTGGACACTGTCTTCCTGTATCGACACTTTTCAAAGCATGTGTCAATATTTTAATTTCAGGTAGCACACTGTTCTCATATGTCGACATTTCAAATAACATGTGTCGACAATTCAACTCCAGTGTGCCTATTGTCCAAATGTGTTGACTCTTTATCCAGTATGTGTTGACACTTATATTTCCAGATTTGAATCTTTGCTTAGTATTTTCAGGTATCGACACTTTCAACCCAATGTGTCGACACTTCATACCCAGATTCAAGTCTATATGTATGTGTCGACACTTCAATTTTCATGTGTCGACATTTCTTGTTAGAATGTATTTCTTTGATTTCTTTGGCCTTTTAAGCATTGCTTGCTTCAAATACTTCAAGATATCTTCTCCTTGGATATTTGTGATCTTAAATGTCTTCAATCCAGTAAGATTACATTTGTCTAAGACTTCGTCAGATATATTCAATTCAGTTTCCAAGTCTTCAAGTGTTGACACCTTACTAAACAAGTGTCGACACTTTTGGGGCAGAAAGTGATGCTTTGCAAGGCCTTAACTTGTTGATCTAATGAACAATTAAGGGAATATACGATTTGTACGCTAAGTGGAATCATTAGCCACTAACACAGTATTTTGTTATCATCAAAATCGAGACATTGAGTCAACAATCTTTCCCTTTTTGATGATTACAAACTTTTTAAAATATGAATGATGAACTTTAAAAGCATGTAATATTCGTAAGTGCAACACATTGATTTGAAGCATATACTATGTATTTCTCCCCCTTTCTTTTGTAATTGATGCATTTGTCATGTATTCAAAGTTTAAAATCATATGATATTCATTATAAGCATTTGAGTTCAATAATTGATACTCAT
Source organism: Actinidia arguta var. hypoleuca (assembly GCA_030159115.1). Lineage (NCBI taxonomy): Eukaryota > Viridiplantae > Streptophyta > Magnoliopsida > Ericales > Actinidiaceae > Actinidia > Actinidia arguta. Next base: position 9,443,854 of record BRYE01000014.1, on the reverse strand, counting down.
CAAAACATTTCCATAATCATGCATTACTCATATTCATGCTCAAAATTCATACTTATATTTGTTCAATGCCATGAATATCATTCATATTGTTAACATTTCTCTCCCCCTTTTGTCAATTCATAAAAAAGGGTTGGTCAATCCTTAAAATAGAACTATGAGTCCATGAAATACAAATTATAATGACAATAATTCAAGTCATGAAGTTCATAAAACTAGATATCCTAGAAGATTCAGTAATGACCAATGTAACTCCCCCTTTCTTAAGGAGTATTATCTTTCCTTATCAACATTCAACTATCCAAATGGAAGGTTATGACGACAATATTTGGAATTGAGCGCCTTACAATGCCAATTTAAGACATGAAACCTAGACAACTAGTGGAGTAACTCACAATGGCATACAATAGAACTATAATATCAACATATAAGCCATGACAATCACGTATATAAGTTATGAAAACCATAAAATTTTAACCATACTGAACCATGAGTCATAATATTCAAAACATCAACACATTATCCAAAATATTATAAAATTAATAATAAATTGTTCTGGAAATAGTTAGTGAGGTAGGGAGGTGGTGTTGTGCGAGATGGAGATGCTTGTAGAACGTGTATAGAAGTGGGAGGGTGTGAAGACGATGGCGATGGAGTCAATTCAAGAGTTGTCTCAACGATATTAGTAAATTTGGTCGATGCCCTATGTCTTAACATGTATTTACGCCTGGTTGTTTGAAGCTTAGTGGGAGAGTGATCGGATTCAGTCTCAGACGAGTCCTCTTCGTCACTTTCATCCTTTTCTCGATCAGCCCCCTTTTTTTCCTCCTCAGCCTCTTGCTCAACTTCCTTTTCTTTTTCCCTTCCTTCTTCTTCACTTTTTTCTTCTTCTTCCTCCTTTTTTTCCTCATCTTCCTCTTCTTTTTCCTCTTCCCACTCTTATTTCCCCCTTCTCAACAGATTCATCTCCTTCTTCATCTCTCGCATTTTCTTCTCAACAAATAATAGTCTAGTGGCCACATTGTTGACTTTGGCATGCAATTTTTGCATCGAATCTAGCATCTGAGCCATAAAGCCATGCATTTCCATTTCAAATCCTTCGAATTTAGGTACCAGAGATTTCTTTGCACTTCCACTCCCGGATGGGGCCTTTTCCTTTGAGGCACTCTCCTTCTCCTTTTTCTTTTTTGGGTTTTTGGGGTCCATTTATTATCCTTCAATTCATTCCCTATTCACTTCAAAGTATTCTCGTTATACTCATCACTTATGGCCTTAGGAATCCATTTGATCTCATCACTCAAATCATTCTTAAAATACTTGAACACTTTTGTCAAAAATATTTCGAAGGGCAGACTAATCTTGTTCATTATGGCCTTATACATTTGATCTAAGATAAAAATTGGTACATCAATCCTAGAATCAGTCATGTAAGCCCAGAGGAAAAATAATTCCCTATCAGAGACGTGCTCATACTTTTCGGTCTTTGGAATCAACATAATGCATACAAAATGATGGATCAATGTTAATTCGAGAGACAATTTATTAGCCTTAGGTTGAACACACTCATTTGCATCTTATCCGAGGAGGACTTTCAACTGCTCCTTCCTTTTTACATTTTTTCTATATAGTTCACCTCCAAATCCCATTCCTAAAATCTTTCGTATTACAAATCGATCCAATTTTATGTTTACTCATTTGACATAGCTCTTTATGGAATCACTGTGATACTTTTTTGTGACATTAGCATAAAAATGTGCAACAAGGTCGGGATATACATTATCTTGAATAGTAGTCATGAAAGTCCATCCTAGGTTATCCATTTTTGAGCTATATTCAAAGTTATGTGCATCGAAGAAGGTATAGTCTATCCAACGACCATTCATTACTTTCCTAAGAGTGAAATCAAGATTATACCTCTCTTGGCCCATATCCTCGGCAAAGTATAGTGTATTACATTCAAGGGCAGGAATTGATGATGATTCCCCCTTCTTCTTCTTCCCTCTTTCCTTGATCAAACCACCAGTAGCCTTCCTCTTTCGACCCTTAACCGTGGTGGGTGTCGACACCACTAGAGTCAAACTTTGCTTCTTCATTTTTGAAGATTTCAGAGCCATTGAGGAGTCAGAATAGTTGCGGAGGTTTGGTATTGATCAATTGAGAGTTATATAAGGCTTGAAAGACAATTTCTCAAGTGAATCATGGATCGTGGGAGTCAAAACGTGATTTTGGAGGAAGTTTTAGAGAGAAAGAGGAATAGTCGCGTAAAATAGTGAAATTTTATTCGTATTTACAGTCTCGACTCAGGTGTCTACATTTTTTACTCAGGTGTCGACACTTTAGTGTTCATACGGTTCAATAATTTCAGATTAGGTTCACATAGTTCAGCATAAGTGTCAAAGGGTCCAACACACGATTTAAACGGTTCAACTTTCTGTTCAGATGTGTTGACACTTGTTTCTACTATAAACTTTCTATTTTTATGTGTCAACACTTTTTCAAGGAGGTGTCAACATTTTTACCCTTAAATGTAAATGTAACCTTTCTATTTGTATGTGTTGACATTTTATTCAGGAGGTGTCAACACTTTTACTCTTACATTTTATTGTGAACATTTTGTTAGAATGTGTCGACACTATATAGGCGAGGTGTCGACACTTTTCCTTTTAAGTTTTTGTGTGACCTTTCTTTTGAAATGTGTCGAC
>BRYE01000014.1:9401155-9408655 GCA_030159115.1 Actinidia arguta var. hypoleuca | reverse complement strand
TTTAGGTAGTTTTTTGGGGTGGCGAGTTTAGGTGGGGAAGGACCTTGGGCTGGAGCGGATGGTAGAGGGCAGGGCTGGACTGGGCAGCTGTTGGGGATGGTCAGTGATGGTGGTGGGTTTATAGAGAAAACAAAGAACTAGTTTTGTCCTTAAAGACGTGGTTTTAAAAACCGAACCGGGTTGGCCGGTTTGACCGGTTGAACCGTCGATTGGTCGAAAAAATCATTCAGAATCGCGGTTGAACCGGCAACTCGTCAATTGAACTGGTCATTGGACCGTCCGGTTCACTATTTTAAAAAAAAAATTAGGTTTTAATTTCAAAATTTTAGGTTATAAGTATAAAAATTAGTGTAGAAAGATAAGAATTTTTTTATTACTATTAATAAATAAATTAATGACATAATTATGACATCACAGATCAATAATAGTTGACTCGACTGTTGAACCAGTGACTCGTAATTCTGTGTTTTTTTTCAGTTCGCTCAACGGTTAGATTTTCAAAACATTGCTTAAAGATAATCTCACTATGGGACCAAATTGTAATATAACAAATTTTGATTCGTTTTTGTGGTGCCCTGAGATTCTTATTGGTTTACATTTAGAAGGTCTCCCTAGTTGGAGGGACATATCTTGTAAAGTTTGAGAAAGGTATTTTCTTAGTTTAGATGGGTCTCATAAATGCTATAGCCAGTGCAACTTTCCCCATCATCATCATCAAGCATTAAAAGCCAGAAAAATAGGCAAAACAGAGGATGGAATAAGATCTTGGTGTAGGGGGGAGAGGGAAATGTGAGAAGAATGGCATCCGCAAAAAGCACAACAAATGGACAGTATGGTAGCTTGGCCTTTTAATTTGGTCCCACAACATGCCCTGTCCTCTTCATTGGTAATAGCGTGTAGCCACTACTTTGCCTTCCAAGAAAAATAAATAAATACTCCTAAATAAATCAGAGTGCTGTCAAATAAGCCAAAGAAAATAGGTCAGAGTGATAAGGCATCTAATACTTCACCTATGATGTCAGGTTTACAAATAAAGTAAGAATGCTGGTATAAAAAAAATATATGTCAAGAATGAGGTAAAGATTCAAAGTAGTTATAGCATAAATAAAACCATAGGATTTAACCTCAATAACATATTAAATTCTAAAGTTTTGATCTTGTTATAATTAAAATCCTACGTGAGTCTTTATGTCATTAAGAATTGACATAATCAATTAATTTTTGTAAAAAAAATAACAAATTTGAAAGTCTTAATCGATGCAATCAGTGCTCATTTTTAAGTTAAAATCAATGTAATAAGGATTCATTTTCAAGTTAAATATTTAAGTTACTTTTCATTATTTAAGTTATAATTGCATCAATTAAATATTTAAGTTACTTTTCATAATTTGTTAGAAAGTTATCAAAGCAGTTATAACATTGAAAGACACGTTTTTTTAATTTTTTGGCAAACGTTTAGTTAGTTTCGTCAACTCTAATGAAAAAAAGATTGAATGAGGATTTTAATTGTGATTAGATCAAAATTTTAAGATTTAATTTATTATAATTAAAACTCTAAAATTTAATTTTTGTTACTGTGATCAAGTCTTGGGTCTTTTTGTACTTTCTCCAATCAATTTTTAAAGTTGAGAAATTAAATTTTATTTGAACGTTTTGTATGATTTTCTGAATGAACTTTTTATTTTTATTTTTTTAAAAAAAAATTATTTTCATTATATTACTACGTAATGTCTGACAAATTTGATTTTCTACTTGATGCGATCTTTTCATACCCTCTGATAAGATCACTGAACTATAGAAACAATCTAAAATTTTAAATGGATTCAAGTGGGTATAATTTGTAATCCATTAAAGTTAAATTTGTACTTTTTATTTTTTCAATATTTAGTCTTTAAATATTTTTTTGTCAATTAAAATTGAAAAGAATACGTGCAAATACATTGAAACATAAACAAAAAAAATAAAGATAAAGTGTGTTTATCCATTCAAAGTATGGAGTAATTCCTTTTTTGCCATCCTAGCTAATAATTATTCTACTTTGCACTGTCATCTATATAAGCTGTTGCGATTAATCCTGAAACCTAATATTTCTTTACAAAGTGGATGAAAATTATCACTTAGTCCACCACATGTTTATACATCAGGATACAAATTGAGGAAAAAAATTATAGAGATATTCCATGCAATGCTCTTGATACTAATGCTGACTTAGATGCCAGATGGCACCTAATGTTGCCAAATGGAAGCACGTGGCGCCCTAAGTGGCAATTTTCATCCACTTTGTAGATGAACGTTGAATGTTGGGTTTGATTGCAACGGTTTATATAAGTGACGGTACAAAGTGAAAAAACTATTAGTTAGGGAGACAAAATGGAAATCTCTCAATACTTTGTGGGGGACAAATTGCAGTTTTCCCAAAATAAAAATAAATATGAAAAGTGTGGATTAACTATGGTTAGATTTTGAACCTTTAGAAAGATCTCTTGAAAACCCACCAACCATTTTCCCTCTAAAGCGAAGTCTTTTGTAGATTAAATGCTCTCTCTCTCTCTCTCTCTCTCTCAGTTTATGTTTGTGTTTGTCTTTCTTTAATTGTCAAGTTGGCCACTTGGCGGGATAGTAAACTGGCCCTTCGCAAACTAGAAAGGGCCAGTCGCTTTCCTGGACTTCTTTGTCATGTACTCGTGCTTTTTCGGCTCTTCACGTGGTCTAGCCAATCTATAATAAGTCCCAGTTTCCCCTAACTTTTGATATTTATTAGCGGTTTTAATTTGAGCTTTTTTATTAAATTTATTATCGTTTGATTAAAAATTTATATATTTTTAGTTTCTTTTGATAAAAAATAATTTAAAATTTTAAAAATATAAAAAATTTGTTCAAATTTATAAAAAAAATAAAGACAAGAAAAATAATTTTTTTTCTTTAAAAAATAGCTAATTTATCAAGTTAAAAAGATCTTTTTTCTTAGTAAACTTTTTCCAAAATTAGATGATAATTTTTTCATGTTCAGACTCCTTTCGATAAACAAACCGAAAAAATATAAAAATTTGATCAAATAGTTAAAAAAATCAATTAGATAAAAAACTCAAAACTCAAAACAACAACAAAATGTCAAAAAAGCTAAGTCAAACTAGGCCTAAGTTTCGTCCAATTTCTAGACTGTGGAGTATCATTAGTGAAAATAATTTATACATTCCCTTTTTACAAAAATAGAAATTTTTATATATCTTTTTTGTTCTTATTCTATAACTTTTACATAAACACCTAAATTAACTGTTCAGTAAAAATGTAAAACTATAAATGGATATAAGCCTTTATTGTAATTTTGAATAATAAAAATAAAGAGGAGTGAATATGATGAAAAGTAGAATATAATCACCCTAGTCATTTTTGAATTTGGCATAAAATAGATTCATATTACTCTCATTTATAACTCGCTAAAATAGTACTAAATTTTATGATTTTAAATGTTAAACACTTGCAACTTTAATCTAATAAATGAACTCTCTTTTAGGCCACTCCCCTTTTGAACTCTCTTTTAGACCACTATCATATCATCTTCAGGTTCAATTTATTGATAGTGGGTCACATAAAAAATAAATGATACCCAAGTTCTCATCTTGTCGAGACTCATTAATCTCGAGTATTATAAAAGGTGGCACCTCGTGTTTTACTTTTATTTTATTTTATATGGTGAATTAATATGAATGATTAAAAGCAAATTTGACATGATGACACAAGGTACCAACAAATAATCTTTTATATATTGGTCAGTTACTCTCACTTATCACTTTTGAGGTTTTTGAAAAATTTAATTAGCTCTCTTTGAGTTTTTTAAATTATATTGACTTTCTTTACTTTTGTTGACATTCTCCATATACGAAGAATATCAACTAAAATAAGAAAGAATAATATAATTTTAAAAATTATAAGAGAGGTCTCTATATTTATAAAAAAATCTTGAAGGAGGAATGTGAAATTAACCCTTGATATATTCGCATACGTCACATTCATCAAATATATTTTAGAGTTTTGACCGATGGCAAGCACATTATCCATGCTTGCTTTTCATGGAAAGCTTGTGCAAGAAACCCTCTCCACTATCATGGGGCTTGGCTTTACAACCACAATTTATCAACTTTAATTTCTTTTAAACTAATTTAAATTATTAAAATAAACTTAAAATATTTAAACTGCGCCTTAAAAAATGGACAGCATGCAAAGATGCTATTTATATTATGGTGGTGGTCCACCACCACAAAGAAGCAAATTGTTCTATGGATTGTACTTGACAAATCATGATGAACTCTGTTCATACTGACTCCTTGTCTTTCCGATTTGTACTAATCTCTAGTGTAAGACCAATAGGAGAAGAGATGGGGATGACTCCAATAATAGAATGAAAAATGATAGATACACATTCAAAAATAATTGTTTATAAGATTTATCTTATTTGTTCTTTCACAAAATAAATAAAATTCGTCCTAATTAAAATATTTAGAAAATTTTGAAAATTCTAATTAAGGCGGGTCCTATTTCTTTTGTGAAAAAAATAAAAATAAATGTATCTTATACACATTCAAAAGTGAGTGTGTACCTATCACTACTCTAATAGAATAGCAAATCTCCATCAAATGCATAAAAAAATAATTTTTGTTTATTTTATAAAAATTAATTAAAAAATGAGTGTACAAAATCAAACTTTATTAAATACTAAAAAATAAAACAAAAGAAAGATGTTTAGGTCGATTTTTATGTGCCTCGATGAAGCTTTCAAATTGCACTAATTAATTTACTCTTTAAATTTAAAGAAAAAATACTATGATTCTAAAACTAAATAATTTCTTTTTTATTTTTAATTTGACCTTTACTATTTGAGAAATACAATATGATTGAAGACAACAAATAATGCAAATATAAAAAAGACTAAAAGAACTAACAAAATAATAATTTGAAAAGAAAAAAAAAAGCCTAACTCTAGGGTGATGATCCTTGGAGCTAGATCCCCATGAGATCATTTATTGGGGAGGTACATAGATGGTCATTTTACTCATGTAGCAGTTAGTCGCGAACTTACACATTAAAAATGGCACGTAACTCAGTCTTAGAAGACACATTCACTAACTTTTGTGCTAAATACCCGTGTGACTAACCAATGAGGTCTGAACTTAAGACTTGGAATTTTTAGCTCTTCAAATCAATCCACTTGGCTAATAATACTTCATTAATTTTTTTCCTTACGACTGACCATTAAGTTATGATTAGAACTATACTTCACTAATACCGATACACTTTTTATCCATTAGTGTTGTCCATTGATTTATGATTAACAATCTATAATTAAAAGTGGATAGTTGAAAACAATCGAGGGAGTATAAAACAATTGATCTTGTTAACCATAACTTATTGAGCGGTGATTAATGTACGCTTTTCGTGGTTATTATGCCGGTGTAAAATATTAACCTGCTGCAAATACCCTATTGAGCCTTGATCGAGCTAGGCATCGAGACCATGTTTAGCAAGTTAGGCCGCAAGGAGGATTAACTATTAAAGTCAAGCTTGAGTTCCATATCTAGAGACGAGATTATAATATGAGATGACGAACACATATATGACATCTTACCAATCACCCTCAAGTGGGACTGCTAGACCATGAACTATAGCTTAGATGCATGATTTCGTTAGCCACTCACTCTCTAATAAAAAATAGTTGAGTCATGAACACATGCCAAATTAGTCTCTCAAATGTGTATCATTCTCTCTCAATCTCTCTATTTTAAAGCATTTTTATATATTAGCTATTTTTTCTAATCACTAACTTGATTAGTAAAAAAATTCATCCAGAGCAACTCTAAGAGATTTTTCTCATTATTTTTGTCTTGCATAAGACTTTCCAAAAGTTATCCGGCACCAATCACCTTCTCCTCCGTTCCCTTGTTTGCTTTACCGCCTCACAATTATTTATATATTTTCACATGTTTTACATACTACAAATACCCGTGTACAAACACTTGTAGCATTATTGATCGAAAACAGAGAGAGAGGCACTTTTCCAGGCTTGGGTGAAAATGGAATCAGAGTGGGGGAGAGAACTTGGCAGATTCTGAGCCACTCAGAGCTTCACCTGACGTCAACCGTACCAATATTTCACCCCTTGCCCCACAAATTTATTAACAACTCTACTCTCTCTCTCTCTCGAGCAGTCAACTGTCCTTTCCAATGTATCTTGAGGCAATGGATAACGACAATGTCTTTAAAACAGATTAACCAATCAATGAATATTAATCCAATTTTGATATCATTTTACTGTAAAATGAATTTTTCATTAAATAATTTAAAAAATATTTACTGCCACCAAATGAGCCACGATTAATAATCGAAAAAGGTATGAATGTGCTTGAAAGATATATAAATTACATGAAAATGCATTAAATTAAATATATAAAAAATATTTAAATACATGTAAAAAGTGTATCATCCTCTATTCTCTTTTCTGGATATTAAAAGCTCAGTAAATTTTTAAAATAAAAAAAAAACTTTGCATTGAAACTAGGCTTAATTTTTCAGACACAAATTATCGTCTTTTATCATTTTCATTCCCTTATTTAGAAAATAAATTATATTAAAACTTCTTAACTATTTAATTATATTACTTATACCATTTTCATTGCTAATCAGAGTAAAATAGTAATGAAAAACGATCACATATTGTCTATATGTTTTAATTATATATTTTTATCTCTAAAATATTTTATTTTTTGTGAAAAATAAATCAACACTCTATATAAAGGCTTATTAATAAGGGTTAAAAGTTTGTTCCCACAATAGCTACATAAGCTTGTGTAAAGAGTATTAATTTATTTATCACAAAAAATAATTGTATTTTGAATATAAAGACATTTAATTGAAGCACGTAAATAATAACTGATCGATTTTTATCACTATTTCAAATAGATTAGTAACGAAATGAGTGTAGGTAATATAATTAAATAGTTAAGAAAATCAATATCATTGACTTTTTAGATGAAGAGGTGAAAGTGACAAAAGGAGATAGTTTGGGTGTGTATGAGAAATTAAGCTTTAAAACTATAAAAAAATATTCTATAAAAATTATAAAGTTTTGAAATAAATAAATAAATAAATGTTGTTGCAGAGCTTTTGATTTTCATATAGAAAAATTTATAATGATAGGAAGCATCAAAAGTTGTAGGTTTCAGCTAATCCTAGCGATAATTGATCCATCTAGCCATGTTCTCTGCAATTCAGAGGCAAGAATATAAATTAGAGTGCAGTTCCATTATTGATGCAAATTAGAGTATAATAAAAGCAACTTTAACTTTTTCTTAAAATCATAAGACATATACTCTTGTTTTAACAAAGATCCTATTGTTCTATGTTATTGAGACTGTCTTTCATCAACTGCCAGAGGTTCTTTTCTTTTCTTTTAACTCTTTATCCGGTCCAATGATCAATTCATCTGGAAAATTAATCTCATCATAT
>BRYE01000014.1:9393655-9398655 GCA_030159115.1 Actinidia arguta var. hypoleuca | reverse complement strand
AATGAATATTTTTTTTTGTCTTGAGGCAATGAATTTATTTACTTTTTTGTCAGGTTAAGTTGTACGGATAAACGTCTTCGACTTGACATCCGCCCGAAATCTGATATTTTTCACCGAACTTTCACTTGCTTTTAATTGAGTATTTCAATTGCACCTGGTCATACGGTTTTGACCAACCTAAGAGGAGTTTGGCATTAGTGTTAAGGTTGGATGTAGAGAAATTTTGATAGAAGATTTTAGGATTAAGTAAAGATGATTTTTATTTTTTAATTAATGAGGCGTAAAGAAATTAATAAAAATGTTGTAAATTTTATAATAAGTGCATAGAGAAATCAAGACCGGAGATAATAATTTTGGGTGCAAAGAGAAATCACTCACCTATTTTCGGTGAGAAATTGAGTGAAATCTCACAAAGTGCTGTAAAAAAAAATAGGACATGTTCTGGCACATGTTTTTTTTTCAATATTATTTATATATCACTGTATGATGGAGAGAGATATTGCTAGTTGAACTAAAAGTGCGAGGGCTGAACTGTCTAACTTAAAAATGAGGACTGTAATGTGATATTGCAATGAAAATGCAAGAGTGCAAATTGAAATTTAAAATTTAGTAATCTCCTTTACTTTTGAAACTTTGTCAAGATTCTTATATAAAACTAATTTTTGCGAAAAAAGTAAAAAGTTTGTCCTTAAATTTAGACATTTATATTTCTTTCCTCAATACATTTATTAAAATAAATAAAAATTTGATAACAAAATTTATTTTTTAAGTATGTTTAAATTATGAATACTTAAAAATAAAATATTTAGATCAATTATTTTTTAATTTTTTTTATTGATAACAAAGTTTTATTTTTGAAATATATTATAATTAGGAGTACTTAAAAAATAAAATTTTTAGATCATTTTTTTAAAACAATTACTTATTAATAAAAAAATAGAGTAGTTTATAAATAAATAGTATTTTTAAAAAAAAAAATTTATTTTATTTAATAGGAGTATTGAGAAAAAAAAATTGAAACCCCAAATATAAGGACAAATTAGTCTTTTTTTTTGCACAAAAATTAATTTCAAAAAAGAATCTTGACAATAATTTTAAAAATAAAAAAAAATTATTTTTATTTTTAAAAAAATAAAAAAAATAATTATATTTATCAGAAACCTCAGGAGAGGTAAATGAAATTTACCCTAATATCTTTTATCAATCATATAGGACAAAAGTAAAATTCAAAGTACTAAGGTGACATTTCGCAATCCACTATAAATGCATGCACATATGTGGACTTGAATGCTCCAAAAAGTCTAGGAAGCCACCACCAATGTCCATGACTTTTTGTTCTTGTTTCAATATTTAAGAGTTTTTCTCTTTTGTGGGTTCTCAATACTTGCCTGTTCCTTTCTCTTGTCTATGTAAAAAGTTGTAAGAGGGAATGTTGGATTGGTGCAAGTTGTTTGGACCCATGTCCCATTGATGAGACATTTTACTGGATTTATATTGTTCTTAAGCTTCGTGGAGTCTAATCATTTTTTATTTACATCAATTCAGCATATCAATTCATACAATGAAGGGCCAGGGATTTTCACTCTCATTTTTTATGTTTCAATTTTTATTTTTTTGTCTTTACTCGAATTTACCTAATTTCTACCTACTTTTAAGTAGATGTTAGACGAATATTTTGATAAAATCATCTTAATGTAGACAAAATAAATAGTGTAATTGAAGAAAATGAGAATATGAAAATCGCTAGCCTATTCAAATTCAGCACTGTTACGCTCCTGGAATTTGAAAAAAAAAAGTTCTCAGAATTTAAAATGAATGGTTTAAATTTACTTGGTTACGTGAGATTTTCATACTCAAGTAAATCTGAACCATTCATTTTAAATTCTGAAGAACTTTTTTGTTACAAATTATGGGACCGTATTTGCTTTTCAGCCATCTTAATTTCTCTCTTTTCCTTTTTTTTTTTTTTTTAAATTGGTAAGCATTCAGTACAATAAGTAAAACATGGAGAATTCGTCATTCCACGTTTGGTCTTGATCATAATGATACCTTTAGTGTCTTATTTCATTTTCCTCCAATGGAATGGCCTAATAATGTACCACAAGTTGCACTTAGCACAACGTGAGACTTCCATCTTGTAAGCCCGTCAAAAGATTATTCGTATGCAAAATAAATAAAATAAATAAATCACACGATAGAAGTTAAAAAAATCCAAATCGTTTAAGGGATAAAAGTGAGAGCGACTTCATTTTGTTCTTGATAAATCTAGGTTGAGTGTTCATTCAACTTGATTTTTTTAATACATGATTGAACGATAAGCCCCACGTAATGAACTGATCGGCTTATTAGGGCAGGCCAATTTTTATCTGAGCGAGTCCAGGTCCAGATTTTAGTAAATTGTTAATTGCTCCATTAACTTTAAGTATTTATAAAAGAAGTTAACACTTTGGCTCCTTCTTTGCGAAATTTCTGGGTTTGTCATTACCTTCAGTCGTAAGTGAGGTCCCGATAGAATCCTGATACTTGTGTCACATAAACAATGACTTTAAGTTAGAGTCGAAATAGTATTTGAACAATCGAATGGAACAAAAGAGAAAAAAATTGTCACAACCTTTAAGATTGGGAAAAATAAGGCTCAATTTGGCATACCTTTTTTTAAGGTATTTTAGCTGCTTTGATTATCGAGTTATTTTTTATTTTTATTAGTGAAATTTTTTAACCATTTGATCTTTGATAAAAAAATTATATATTTTTATGGTTCTTTTTGACGATAGAAGTTTAAAAATATATAAAAAAAATATCATTTAATTTGAAAAAAAAAGTTCATTAAAGACAAAAAAATTAATTTTACTCGACAAATGAAAAAATATGAAGTTTTGATCAAAGGGTGATTAAAGTTTACGAAAGGCAAATATTAAAACCAAAGCAGCTAAAAAAATGTCAAAAAAACAACCACCTAATCGGGCCTAAGTTAGAGAATAGACCAGAAAGTGAAGAAGAGGAGATAGAAGGCCTAGCAGCCCAATATCCTTAATCACGGGCCGAATAAGAGGGACACCCTTCTTTCCATTTTTGCCATCTTTGTTTCCATTTTGCTGCTTCACATTCCTTTGTTGCTTTCGGCTATGGGGTTTTCCCCTGTGTATAAAACAAAAGGATCATATATACCAAGCAACAGTTTTCAACCCTTCACTAAAATCAATTTTATATAATAAGAAAATTAATATCTGAGTAATGATGTATAAATAGAAAAGAGAGTTCATACGTAATGTTGTGCCAATGCTATTGTTGTAATTAGCAGATACACATCATTCTGGTGGGGATAGAATTTTTTGGTGGAATCACGTTTTCATTTCTTGATTGTGGCATGTGGAAACTTGGAGAAGTTATTTAGTACTTGCAATGCCCATATATTTATGTGGACTTCCTGCACTTGATAGTGGAGCCCACATGGATGACGACTGAATATTTATTCTGAAATTCAACTATTGGCACAATGTGTAGTTGTGAACTCTTGAAGTACCCCATGAAGAGGCGTGGGATCAGAGAGAGGAATAAACAGGGAGAAGGGAGAGAGAGTGTTTTGGAATGGAAATAATAATGAATGATACACGAATGTCAAATGTGAACAGATTAAAATTTGGTTTTGGCTCCGTTAACTCTTGAGATGAGTTATATATACACATGTCATTTATGTATTGATTCACCTTCCTAACTCTAGCAACTCAGTATTTATAAGAGCATCAATTGCACACACTAGTGAGTGTGTTAGTGTAAGATGTTAGCTAGTTAACATGTTAAATATATATTTTTTTGTAAACAATTAGAGAATCTTAGGGGAGGTTGATAAAAGGGGAGAGTTTTTTAATTTAAGGCGCTGGGGGTTAAGAATGGGGATGGTGGTGAAGGGGTAGTGGGCGGGGGGAGAGCTGGGAAGGTCATGGTTGTGAGCAGGGAAGGGGTGGCGAGGTGCTGGGATGGGGATGGAGCTGAAGGGAGACAGAGGTGGGCAGTGAGGAGGAGGCGGTTGTGAGAGGGGATAGGGTGGAGGAGGAGGTGGGGATGGTGGAGGAAGAGTTGGGTTTTGAAGGTTGCAAATGGGATAGTTTAGTAAAAAATGGGGATGTTCTTAGAAAAAAACAACGAGAAGTCCTATCAAATTTAAATAGTGTAATGATAGAAAATAAGAAAAGAAAAGCCCTATCTAATGGCACAAGTCTTTTTCACCCAAAAATTAATTTCGTCCAAGCTAAATTGACGACTGAAAGGGAATCTTGATAACTCAATTCTATTTAAAAAATCACATGAGATTTCGCTACATGGGTCAGAAACCTTAGGGGTGGGGAGGTTGGTAAAATTTGACAAAAAATATTTAGGATAAATTTTCCTTTACCCCTTGTGGTATGAGTTATGTGCACCTAACCTCCTTGTCATTTGGAAATAAACAATTAACTCTCTATAATTTTATAGACTAAAATGCACCGCTAATTTTTGTTAACAGAAATTGTAAAATAACCATGATACCCTCATCTTCTTCTTCTCAATTGAACTAACTCCCCATATATATACAAACACATATAGCTACATGACACAAACCTACGTAAGATTTTTGGACAACAAACCTAAATCTAAAGCCACACAATATTGTGAATTATAATTCTTACCAACCCAAACTTAGACACCAAATAGCTTCAGTGGGTGTGGATGTTATGAAATTGTTAGAGTGGTAGAAAAATGGGTCGAGCAACCAATAATCAGAATTGCTCTTTATCTCGGTACAGGATCTCAACAACAATTCGGGTGACCTACGTAGAAAAGGAAACAAACGTTACCGGCCGGGGTGAGGCCGCTCAAAACCCTTCTGGCGTAGGAATCAGACCAAGGCGATAAGAAAAATCAAGCAATAGCACCAGAACTTTCTAAACAAATAAGGGTTCATGCATGTATCTTTTGTCTTGGGGGAGCGGCAGTTGGAGAATTGAGAGCCGTATAATGAAAGC
>BRYE01000014.1:9378655-9381155 GCA_030159115.1 Actinidia arguta var. hypoleuca | reverse complement strand
TATATTACTTTTATGAATAATTAAAAGTCTATTAAATTAAAAGATATTTGAGATAAGGTATATAAAACTAGAGTTTATGGGTAAAAATACATTATTGAATAATATTGCCCTCCTTTCATAACTTAGAATATAAAAAATATAAAAAACAAGTTTCAAAATAGATATTAGCCTCTTTCTCTACTTTCTCTTTCTGTTATAGCAACACCACCATTATTGTCACCGCCACCATGTCAAACCGTCATTGCCACCACTGCGACATCACCACTGTCAAATCTCTCTCTCTCTTTTTCTCTCATTTGAGATTTAGAACACTGCCACAACATTCTATCACCATCACCCGCCATAGTATCACTTCACCACCGTTACTACCACACCACAGTTACAGTTACTGCCACCATTGTCTTTCCTTCATCTCTTTTAGATCTAAGATCTACAACGCCGCCATAATCTTTCACCATCACCGGTCATCTCCACCAATGTCGAGTCTCTTTCTTTCTCTAAACAAAATTTATTTATTTTTATTTTTTGTGTTAATGTTTTCTTTTGGGTAAGTGATAATATTATTAAAAAGAACGGGAAAACAAATATCATGAATGACATACCTTTTAAAAAACAACCAAGCAAAACAAAAATAAAGGGAATAGCCTAATGACGAGCCAAAATATACTGAGGGATAAACCAATTCCTTCACAACAAGAAATTTAGATCGGAGGCTTTAACATATCTGTTTCGGGAGAGGTGCAGGAGCAATTCGTTTTTATGGTCTATCTACTTGCAAGCTACCTTAGGCATGTAGCTTGACTGTAGGATATACCCCAAGCTCTGAACTGAGTAATTGTAACACGAACTTCAATTTAACTTGATCAATTTCATAAGAATGATATTTATGAATTCCTTTTAGAATTCTACTATTCCTTTCTTGCCAAAGGAAATAAACCACAGTTGTCCACGCAATCTTTCTGAGAGCATTGCAGGAAATCTTTCTGAAAAACTTACCAATAAGCCAAGGTATTTGATGCTTTCAAGAAGATGGAGTGATAGAAACAAGGCAAAGCTGACTAATAACAACCTAAATAGCTCGAGAGAAAGGGCAATTAAAAATGAGATGCTCTAGAATTTCATCAAATTAATTACATAAAAAAAACATTTAGCATCATTAATGACGCCCCCCCCCAAAATAAATAAATAAATAAATAAATAAATAATTTTAGCTTATCCTTGGTTTTTAGTTTACCTTTGATGGCCAATCAAAAACTAAAAATGTGCCTTGGGATAAACTTAAGAAACAAGACTAACTTATGCCAAGCAACACGAGGGTAATGAGTTCTCAATACGTTCCAAGTAGAGGACGCATGATATTTAGAAGAAAGCGAAATGACAAAAATAACTGAGTCAGAAGAGGTCTAAGCTGAAAAGGGGGCTACCCAACACAAAGGAAGGGCAGTACAGATGCCATTGAAAATAATCGCCGAAACTTTAGCATTTAAAGGAACACCAGAGGCAGCAGCAAGGTTAAAAGCCAAGATGATCAATTAAAGGGGCGAGGGTTTCTGCGGGTTCTGGCTCCCTGCAGGGTTGCAGGGAGCCCAAAACAACGTCGTTTTACCTCAAACATGTATTCTCTCAAAACGACGTCGTTTTGAATTTTTTTTTTTGTCCAAAACGACGTCGTTTTGAGCTATAAAAACTCAAAATGACGTCGTTTTGGCTCCCTGCAACCCTGCAGGGAGCCCATTCCCCGCAGGAACCCCTGGTCCCAATTAAAGGACCTATAAGATTCCAATTGCCATACCAGAAAAAGGTAAAGGTTCCATCCCCAATAATGCATTTAATAAAAGGCTGAGTAATAGGCCTAAGCTTGAACAATTTCCGCCAAGTCCAAGAATAATCAGAAGGAGCATTCATCTTCCAAAAGCAATGGCTCTTTGTAATGTATCTAGACTCCATCGAATCCAAAGAGAACTCTGTTTATCCAAAATATCATGTAAAATATTTTTTTTTAGTTTTTAGTGAACTTTTTATAAAATTTGATAATTTTTTTTATATTTTTGGACTTTCTTTGTCGAGAAGAACCGAAAAAGTATAAAATTTTATTCAAACAACAAAAAAGTTCATTAAATATAATAAAAACTTAAAAATCAAACAAGGATAGACCTAGGTGGCATAGGAGATGATAGTACCCCCAAATTTAAAATTTTTCAATAGTTATGCTAAAAAATTATAATATAATTCTAAAGCAATAACATTTTTCGAAACTCCAAAGATTTGCAACCCAAAATTTTGAACTGTTTAAAATATAAGTCAAATAATATTTTAGCCGACTAAAATTACCATGCAAGTAGAGAAGAGAGTAAAAATGAAAATATCAAAATCTTTAGTGGTAAAAACATAAACAAATTTTTTTTTTCACAAAATATTGAAAATACAAAAGAAAAGATTCCGAGCTTCGATAAAAACTCTAACTGAGAGGAAAAAATCAGAGAACAAAAGAAAAGAAGAA
>BRYE01000014.1:9363655-9376155 GCA_030159115.1 Actinidia arguta var. hypoleuca | reverse complement strand
TGAATACCCCTTCAATTCAAGCAAATAAACTCAATTTCCCTTAAAGCTAAGAGAAATCATGAAAATTAACAGTAAATTAATTAGACTAAGCTTCTAACCAATTCCTTATCATCAAGCAAGTTCAATATTGAAAAGCAATTAGCCTTAAGAGCATGTATTGTTAAGTTTTATTTCAAGCAACCATTCAAAAACTTGAATAATTTAACTTGATTTATTCCTCCCTAATAAATTAAAGTGACAGATCAAACAATTAATTTAATTTATCTGCTTCTTCTTCTCGTCCCTAACAACAATTACGGATTGAAAGAAACTAGAAAGCACACATACTATCTCAAACAGATTCAATTAGCATGAAAAGAAATCAATAGTATGAAAATTACAACAAGGATGAATAAATACTTAAATGTGAAAGGATTACAATAGTAGTGTCACTTCTCACAACCGATAATAGAGATGGACTCTATTCCCCTTGAACTAAATGGAAGGATCAGCTGCTCATTCTCAAATAATCGCCAAAAGTTTTAGAAAAGAAGAGAGAAAAACGAATGATCCTTCTTCTGGTTCTTTTTCTCCTATTTAACCTAAAGAAAAGAGCCTTAATGATAAGAGATATCGGCTAAAATATAGGAGATTTGATGTTGTAAATAATATCTCTCCAATCCCATCAGATTTCTTAATTAACATAGGACTCCCCATTAGGTCAGTTTCCTACCTGATTAGGAACAAATCTCGTCTTCCAGTTTGCATTAGAATTCCTGTGTTGAAAATGATCTCTTTTGGACTTGGACCTCTATCAAAGTTGTATCCTTGGAACTGTAGATGAATTTGGGCTTTTGAATCACCTGATTTCGATATCTGAAACTCTAGATATGCCCATTTGAGTGTTGCATGCTCGAATAGAAAATCCTATCGCGAACAGGATTCAGGCCTGACTTTGCAATTCCAGTTGGAGGCCCAAACGAACTCTGGTTTCTGCTCATGATACTTTTATGGAAAGCTTGATATGTGCACTTCGACTTTGATGAAGACCATAATTCAATTCTGAAACTCCAACTTAATGGAAAACCTGAAACAAGCAACAAAGGTTCAAAACATACAATGCAGTATTTCTTATCTTTTAAAAATTAATTCATAAAGTCCTTCAGGCATGTCAAACCTCTAAAATAAGTTCAATAAGCTCAAATAAGCTTAAAACACATGAAAAAGCATAGTGTAAAAGGAATAAAAATATATGTATATTTTGTACTTATTAGTTACTTTTAGCTGAATTCTGGAAATATAGCGAGACGATGGAATGATTATGGCTTCAGAAATCTAGTTTGGATTGGGGATGAAAGGGTGATAGGAACACAAGATTCTTTCATCTCATGGCAGCAAATAGGCAGAGAAAAAACCTCCTTAAAGAATTTCGTTGGAATAGTAGTCTGGTTATAGGCCTAAACTCTGCTTTTATAACTTTAGTGCCAAACACAGAGAATCCTCCATCGTTGGGAGATTATAGACCTATAAGTCTAGTAAGGTGTCTTTTATAAAAGATTGGCACAAGTCCTCTTTAAGAGCCTCAAGTCAGTTTCGCCTAAGATTATTGGGGAGATGCAATATGCTTTTATTGGTGGTAGAATAATTCAGGATGGTATCCTAGTAGGTAATGAAATCGTGGAGGATTGAAGGAAGAATAGAAGAAAGAGAGTAATAATAAAGTTGGACTTCGAAAAAATGTACTATAACCTAAATTGGGATTTTCTCTTTCGTTTGAAAGCACTCTCTGGGTTTTCAATCAAATGGGGTGAATTAATAACGTGAATAAATAAAAGAACGTGTCATGACAGTTTCCCTATCCATTTTAGTCAATGGTTAATCAACAAAAGAGTTGGGATCCTTTTCCCCCTCTCCTCTTGTTACAGGCAGCGGAAGGTCTGAACTTTCTATTGAAAAAGGCTAAGGAATTAGGTTTCATCAAGGGAGTGAGAATTGGCAAGTATGGCTTCACACTTATCCAAAGCCGACCCTAGGGTAAGCCCAGTAAGCCCATGAGCTTAGGCAACCATCAGACCCCCCCCAAAAAAATTTGAATTCAGGCAATTTTTTTTTCTTTTCGATAATGCATTAATAGTACGAGAGCAACTATATTGGGATTGGGTTAGGTCAACTCAAATGTTGGGGACGACCCTGCACTTACCCATCTTCAATTTGCAGATGACACAATTATTTTTTGTGAGGCTGATGCCTCTGTGGTAAAAAATTTAAAACTTATTCTTCGATGCTTTGGATTAATGACGGGACTGAAAATTAACTTCTTGAAGAGTCAATTAAGTGGGGTGGGGGTTCAAAACCAGCCATTGAAAGAGTTTGCTGACCTGTTGAAGTGTAGGGTTCAAGCGCCCCCTTTACATTACTTGGGTATGCCCCTAGGGGTGAGTCCTAGATTGAAGTCTTCATGGAAACCAGTGACTGATAAGTTCAAAAGGAAGCTGGCCTCCTGGAAAATGAGATTTTTATCTTTTGGTGGTGGATTGGTCCTCAATAAATCTGGCTTTAGCTTGCCTTTTTATTATATGTCTATCTTCAAGATTCCTTCAGGAGTAGCAAAGGACTGAGACAATTCAAAGTAAGTTCTTGTGGGGTGGTGATGATACTAAAAGGATGTTACATTTGATTCGTTGGGAGAAGGTTACAATGAGGAAAAAGTTGGTTGGTTCGAGTGTTATGAAGATAAAACTTTTGAATGCTTCTTTCTTTACTTAAGTGGTAGTGGAGGTTTGGAATGGAACAAAAAAGGCATTATGAAGGAAAGTTTTACGTGAAAAATACAATATTGGTATGGAGTGTTGGTTTCATAGATTGAGTTCCGAGTGGAAACCTTCAATCATTTGGAAGGATGTTTTGAAGGTGGAGGCAATGAATCCTATTCTTTTTTCTTATTTCACAAACAATGTGAGTTTTTCAGTGGGCGATGGGAGAAATATCTCTTTTTGGAAGGATAATTGGGTTGGGGAAGGTAGTCTTCCTCGGTTATTTCCAACATTGTTTAACATCTCCTCTAGCAAAGATGTGTCGTTAGCTGATATGGTAAATTCCAGGGTTTCTATTGGCTGGGATTTTAACTTCAGAAGGTGGTTATTTTCTTGGGTAGAGGATAATTTGAGAGCTTTATAAAATCACATTCTTATCCAATTTCGAATTCTATGACCTAATTTCGAATTCGGATTCTACCTCCAAGAATTTGAAATTAGGCCCCTTCCCAAATTGACTAAATAAAGTTGCTTGATGAGGGATCAAATCCTCACCTACGGAAGACCTGAGGTAAACATGTTGGCATGATGTTGCAGGGGATATCCAAACTATCCATGGAGGTTTTAAAGTAAGAGGATGTTCGAGCTCATCCCTGAAAAGACATGCTAGAGAGGGAAAAGGGCGAGCAAAAGAGGAGGTTTATAACCTCTCCACACCTATGTCTGAAGCTCTCCCTTCCATCACCTTCACCGATGAGCATTTTAGAGGTTTGCACCTCCCCCATGACAATACGTTGGTCATATTCGCCACAATTGCCAATTTCAATATTCAGAGGATTCTTATTGATAACGGGAGCTCCACCAATATCCTATTTATCTTTGCATTTGACAAAATGAGGATCAAACGAGACAGGCTCCACCCTTTTCATACCCCTCTAGTCAGATTTAGAGGAGGATCAATACACCCCCTTGGATGGATCAAATTGCCCTTGACTTTAGGGATGGAACCCTACTAGACTACAATATGATAAGACTTCATCATTGTTGATTGTTCTTCGCCCTATAACGCAATTTTAGTTTGCCCTACATCGGAAAAAATTAGAGCCATTACTTCTACCTATCACCTGATAATGGAATTTCCTACTTCGATTGGGATAGGTGAGGTAAGGGGTGATCAAAAAGATTCAAGATAGTGCTTTATTACGGCGATGAAGACCAACCCAAACTAAAACCAAGCCCAAATAGCAATTGCTGATAGATGACGCCGAGATGGATGCGTTGAGGGATGAAATAGAGTATACACTCCTTGTTGATCCTAGGGATATAGAAAACACCAAGCCATTGGAAGAGGTGACTCCAATCTCTATACACCCCAATCATCTAGATCGCCATTTGATGATCAGGACATAATTGATTAAGGAGCTGCAAAGTGCTTTGGTGGAATTTTTAAAGAAAATTACGATGTATTTGCATGGTCACAAGGTGACGTTCCAGAAATAGATTCTTATATTGCTGTTCATAAGCTTTTCACTAATCCCGATCATCCTCTGGTTTGCCATAAAAGGAGAAAGTTTGACCCAGAATGCCTGAAGATCATAGAGGAAGAAGTGTCCAAATTTATCAAAGTTGACGTCATTAGGGAATCCCATTACTCAGACTGGTTCGCTAACGTCGTCGTCGCCCCTAAAAAGGGTGATAAATGAAGGGTGTACGTTGATTTCACCAACTTGAACAAGACCTGCCCTAAAGATAGTTTTTCTCTACCAAAGATTGATCTAATAGTTGATGCAACCTTTAAGCATGAACTCTTTCATTTCATGGATGCCTTCTTAAGATACCATCAAATTAAAATGCATCCTCCCGACATAGAGAAAGTGGACTGTATTGCTATAAAATCATGCCCTTTGAACTGAAAAATGTAGGGGGGAAGTACCAAAGACTAGTTAATAAGATGTTTGAAGAGATGATTGGTAAAACAATGAAAGTTTACATTGACGACATGATGGTAAAAAGCCTCAAGGCTGCTGACCACATCGCCCATTGGGAAAAGACATTTAGTATCCTTCGCAAACATCGCACGATGCTAAGCCTCTCCAAGTGCATATTTGGCGTATCATCGGGAAAATTCCTTGATTTTCTAGTAACTAAACGTGGAATTGAAAGAAATCCAAACCAAATTCAAGCTTTTCTTGTAATGAACTCTCCCAAAAATATTTGCAAAGTACAATAATTGATTGGGCGAGTAGCAACTTTTAATAGATTTGTTTCAAAATCGGCGTACAAGTGTCTACCTTTTTCTAAGATTCTAAGGAAGAACAAGGCCTTTGAGTGGACGAATGAGTCCGAGATGGCCTTTCAACAACTAAAAGAATATCTGGGATCACCCCCTCTACTTACAGTCCCCAACATGGGTGAGGAACTCATCTTGTATCTCTCTGTGTTGCCCACCGCGGTGAGCGCAATGCTTGTCAAGGAAGAGGATAAAGTTCATAAGCCCGTGTACTACGTCAACAAAGTCCTCATAGGGGCAGCGATTAGATACTTAAAGATTGAAAAGCTTGCTTACGTTCTCATGATCGCAACAAAAAAACTTCGCCATTATTTTCAAGCACATCCCATTGTTGTACTCACAAATCAGCCTTTGAAGCAAATTCTCTAATGGCCTGACACCTTCGGGCAATAACTTAAGTGGTCCATTGAATTGAGCAAGTTTCACATCAACTATCGACCAAGGATGGCGATCAAGGCTCAAGCACTGGACAACTTCCTAGCTGAATTTACATACGACATTACTTTAAATCCCAAGACGGAGGTTTCCAAGGAACATGATGAGGACGACGACATCATTAGATGGAAGCTATTTGCCAATGGGTCATCCAACCAGCATGATTGTGGTGCAGACCTCGTTCTCTAGACCACTTCAAGAGAGAAAATGGAGTATGCCATACATATTGGGTTTAAAGCCACCAACAATAAGGCCGAATATGAAGCTCTCCTCGCCGGTTTTAGAGTCGCAACTAAGTTAGAAGTGGAATCCTTAGATGCTTAAAATGATTCTCAGCTCGTGGTGAATCAAGTTCAAGAAAATTACCTCACCAAGGACCTTCATATGTTGGCATACCTGAATGAGGTGAAGGCCATGACAATGATAATCAAAGATTTCAAAATTCGCCAAATTCACCAAGAAGAGAACAAGCAAGCCAATGCCTTATCAAACCTAGCCTCTTCTTTTGATTTCATCTTGAATGAAGCGTCCCTCTTCAATTCTTGTCGAATCCAAGTATTGACGTTGCCAAGACCGTTTGCCAAGCAACAACGGATCCGACATAGATGGACGACATCATCGCGTACCTTAAATATGGGAAACTACCATCCAACAAACTCCAGGCACGACGAATTCAGTATTAGTCAACTTGGTTTTGCTTCCTCCACAGGACACTATACAAAAAGTTCTTTTCAGGACTATTCTTGAGAGATATCTGACCAGAGGAAGCAGATTACGTACTTAGAGAGATTTATGAAGGCATCTGCAAAATTATTCTAGGGCTAGATCATTAGATAAAGAGGCAGTTTGCTAAGGGTATTTTTGGCTCCATATGGAACGAGATGCAATGGCATTCACCAAAAAGTGCGACAAGTGTCAAAGGTTTGCTCCGATAAATTGTCTTCCTCCTACCGAGATGGTCCTAATGACCCGTCCATGGACATTTGCTCAATGGGGGATAGACATACTCAAGCCATTACCTCAAGCTCTATTATAGAGAAAAAATTTGATTATCGCCATAGACTATTTCACCAAGTGGGTAGAAGCTGAATCTCTCGCCAAAATCACTAAGAAAAACACCAAAAAATTTATTTGGAAAAACATTGTTTGTCGATTTGGGATCCCAAAAGTTATCGTCTCTGACAATACAAAGCAATTCAACAACGATGGATTTAAGCTATTTTTTTGGACCTCGCCATCTCCAATCATTTCTCCTCACCTGATATTATCAGGAAAACAACCAAGTAAAGGTCATCAATAGGACAATCTTTAGGAACCTCAAGGCAAGATTGGAAATATTCAAGAGCAAATGGACAAAAGATCTTTCGAGTGTACTATGGCCTTATCATACAATGAGTAGGATCCCAACAGGTGAGATGCCATACTCATTGGTGTATGTGACAGAGTCAGTCAAACCAGTAAAGATAGGGATGCCTAGCTTCAGGATGATGAATTTTGATAAGGAAAACAATGAAGTAGAACTGAGGCTTAACCTTGATCTCCTCGCCGAAAGGAGGGAGCGTGTCAAGGTGCGCCAAGCTGCCTACAAGCATTAGGTCACAAAGTACTATAACAAGAGAGTTAAATGCATGTCGTTTTTGCCTGGCGACTTGGTCCTGAGGGAGGTCACTTTATCTATAAAAGAACTTAATGTAGGGAAACTTGGCCCGACATGGGAAGGTCCATACAAAGTCGTCAAGGTGTCAAAGCCAGGAACCTATTGGCTAGAAAACATGGGTGGAAAAGCATTGCTCTACCGCTGGAATGCCGAACGTTTGAAGAAATATTACCAATAGTTCATTTGGTCACCATGCTATGAAGGTTGCCTAAAAATTGCTATTTGTCATCGCCGAAGTTTTATCTTGTTAGAATGAAGTGATTGCCAATTTTCATGTAATTATGGTTATTTTAATGGAATCACCAAATTCTCCAACTCAATTATTGCCAAATATTATTATCATCAGCAATGGTATTGAGGTCGCCAAAATGGGTTGTTAGCAATTTTATCACTTTAATCAAATTAGTTCAACATATTATTGTCGCCAAAATCGTAATTGGGTCGCCAACTTCGTTTATTGACATCTCCTATATAACTCTTTTATTTCCAAGATTATTCGCCAAGACCAAAGGATATAAAAATGTCATTAATTATTGTTTTGCCAAGTTATTATAATCGCCAGTGGATTAAGTTATTCTACTCGCCAGGTTATTATAATTGCTAGTGGATTAAGCTCGCCAATTCACAAATCTAGTATTCTCGCCTAACAGTTTTGATTTGCCAAGTCCATTTCACTAAGTTTCATAACCTCGCTTAAATATCATTGATGATTTCGCCTAATCACTTTTATGTTCTTAAAAGCATAATAAGCACATTGCCATAAAACATAAACATACATGAAGAAAAACTTTATCTTATTAATATCACCTTTACATGGATATTGCCATTATAAACAAAATGATGTACATAGAGATGCCTATTGGGAAGGGGGTTCGTGTCCGATTCATCCTTCTCCTCCTCAACCAGGTCAGGATCGATCTAAAGGTCGAGGTTGGGATAAAAGGAATCCAATTTGGTTTTTGCACAAGGCAAAGCCCTCGTTGAAGTACGAAGAAGCTATTTTTTCTGTAGCCTCATTGTAATCGTCTGAAGACTTGAACTCTTCAATCGCCGACATCTTGGCAAGGGCCTCCTTCCCTTTCAGCTCGGCCACCTCTTTTTCGTGCCTCTCTAGGGCGGCGTCATGCTCCTCTTTCATTCTTTTCAGCTCCTTGACAACGTGCTACTTCCCGGCCTCGAGCTCGCTACCCCACCTTCCAAATCTTTGGCCACATTTTGGGCCCTGATCATCTCATCTTGGATGGATGCAACACTGGCCTGTTAGGTCATTGCCTCGTCTCGCATCTCTTTGCCGCGATCAGTAAGGGAGGACCCAGGCACCACCGCCTGCAAAAAACAAAATTTATCAAAACACTAAAGATGCAAAAGTATGAGAATAATTTAAAAACAAGTAATTACCTGACTGAGAGAATGGAGGAACCTCGTGATTGCCCTTTTGAGGTCCAACTTGTCCACTGCCTCTTATCGGTGGGCAGAATGAGCCCCTAGAGAAGCTTTTCGGCCACGGTTGGATTCTCCATGGCGAAAGCTTTGAGCCCCAGGACAACCCAAGGGTTAGTTGAGGTCCCCTCCTCGGGGGCTACAAAAGTTGGCACCTCTTTAGTCGCCGCACGACTTGACATCACCTTGGACTTAACTTAGGCCTTTATAGTAGGCCCCTTTTTCTTGTCGTTAAGCGGTAACATGAATCCCTTCTTTTTGGTGTCCATCGCTTGTTTGCCATTATTTGATGATAAGATGTCTGGAGTTTTATTTCGGGCGCATTTCTCACTAATGACGATGCCCTTAGCCCCCACTAAGGTCGTGCCCTTTGGCTCACCCCTTCCCTTGGCCATCTGGGCGAGCTTCTTCATGTTTATCTTCTTCAACATTGCTCCAAAAAGAAACCAAATTCAGTTAATAAAGAAGATCAAATACTTAAAAGGGAAGGAAGACATTATCATTCGATCTCAGCTCGGGGGGTACCCGTGGATCGAACTAGGCCTCCGAGCTCGAGCTCGAGCTCGAGCTACCTGGTCCCTAATAGAGGAAAGAGGGCCGGATTTTTGCCCTAACCATTGATAATAGTTCCTATGTCTCTTTCTAATGGTTCCTATGTACTCCACCGAGTCATCTCGGGAATGGTCACCTCAGGGGAATTACCTCGGGAAAGGCGGGACTCACCCTTGTCAGCCGTAACATGAACCGCGTTGCCCGTGGGTTTCTCCTCAGCGTTATCCCCACCACTGGACACCTTTTTTTCAAAGTCAATGGCGAAACTCCAGAGGAAAGACTTCTAGCGAAGGATGCCCTTAATTAGGTATAACTGTTCTTGCTCTAGTGTGCCAGAGATTTGATCAAATCTTTCTTGCTCAATCTCGGTCAAGATGGGCCATACGTTGCAATGCCGACCTGAAAAGGTTAACACAATGTTAGATTAAGAAGAGAGGTTAAACTTTGTAATTGAAGAACAATTCATTAAACAAAGACTGACCTAGGGTGCTCCATGACCTCAAGACCCTCAGAACTCCAAGCTCCCAAGATAGTCCATGAGCGAACTCCTAGTTATCCCCTGAGATGAAGAAGAATTTCTTCTTCCATCCCTTGACGTTGCTAGGATACCCTCGAGCAGGGTTCACTTCGGTCTCGCCTTGAAGTAAAGCCATCCAGAATCTGGCCTTGGATTGCTGAAAAGGCCGAATAAATTCCTAAATTTGTTTAAAGAAATGGCAAACTTTTTAAATCTCCACAGCACCAACACGCTGACTATACTTCGCCACGCATTGGGGCCTAGCTAGGCGGGACAGATGTTGTAGTACGCTAGTATCCTCTTAATTGTGGGTGAATAAAAAGACATAGACTAGCCTAGAAGGTAGGCTCATAAAAGGCCACGTCGCCCGGGCGAGTAGACACTATGGTCTCATTTGCCTCAGAGAGCCTTATTTGGATTCTAGTTGGGAAAGAACACGACTCCCGTAGGTAATCTAGCTTGTCTTGGGTCATGATGTTTTTCTCTTTCTCAAGCAATGTTCTGATGTCTATTGAAGAACTTCCCTCACTATCAGAAGAATCCTTTCTAGGAAAGGATGGGCTACTGGGTGACCTCAGTAATCATTTAGGACCGTTCTCCTAAGTGGTTTGAAATCCCAGATGGAAGGGTGTTTCAAAGTCTCCTATGTCAGTGCTGCTGGACATAAATTGAAGGCTCAAAACTTAAAAAAGGTGATAAGTACTTACTAAATGATTAAAGCTAGCGCGAGGTGAGCTAAAATCACGTCGGAGCAAAAGTAGCAATTCTAGAATGGAGGAAACAGAAGAGTACGCGGTATTGGAGAGTTCCCTATTTATAGGAGGAGCGAAGGGCCAAGATCTGTTTGCTTCAACAGACAAGACTGCACGACGCTTTGCATATGAGGACAGTGCCGCCGGTCGCAGGTGAAAAGTCACTCTTTCATCAATGCACCTACACATGTCAACCTAGCAGGGCATGCCATCATTATTTTCTTACGTCATCTATCAACGCCCCATGATTTGTTACTCGTTGATGCCAAGTGTTTCACCTTGACATCTCGAGTATGGGGGAAACTAATGAGGGGTAAAATCCTCACCTATGGAAGACTTAAGGTAAACATGTCACCATAATGTCTCTAGGAGATCATGTCGCTTGTGTTCCTCCTGGTCGCCACTCAGCCTGTTCAGACTTCCAGAAACACCATTTATGTCCTCCCCGAGGTCTCACATTGCCAATCCTCGAAGTTGATGATCTCACAATCACCTTAATGTTGAGATAAACTTGAGACTCCATCTCCTCTGAGTCTCTTACTGTTGCAGTACCATCTCCATTTAGCATTCACCGCCTGTTATGCCGCAATCCTCAGAAATAACTTCCTTATTTGGTTATTCGATGATTACGCCGTGATCTTTTCGCACGGCTGTAAATTCTCCATCTATAAAAAACCGCTCACCATCCACCAGAAGGGGGTAATTATATTCTCACTTTTTGAGCTATAACCATACAATATCTCTGGGCTTTGTTTAGCATATTCATCTCGTTTTTATTTCCACGCTAGAGGGGTTTGTAGCGGTCTCACTCCAGCCGGTAACGTTTGCTTCCTTACGCAGGTCACCGAAGTCAGCACTGAGTTTTTTGAGCAATTTTGACTATTGGTTGCTCATTCCAAATTTCTACCACAACACTTGCTAATGTACTCTTCTTGGTCTCATGAAGAAATAGCATATCAATCTCTTTCTCTCTAAGTAGCTACTTAAATCTCCGCCTCTTCTTTCTCCTCCCTACACCCGAAGCATTCCATTCCATGAGAACATCTTCGAAAACACTTGGAGACTCCATTAACTGATCAACCCTACATTAGAGTCGCCCATCTCCAAAATCTTTTCTCATCTTGTTGTTCAAGTACCAACACTTTACTCACTGCCTCTTCATTATCTCCTTCCTATGTGAATCCCAATGCTTTACCCATTTCCCACGCCACTTCAACCTCCTTAAGAAGAAGCCGATTTCTATTCAAAATTCCTTTTCATAGACAGACAGTGCCGCCGCCCCCCCTGAAAATTAAATTTTAATTCAAGCTTTTATTTGTAATCTTCCTCCTCTGCTTGTTAGATCCTTTCTTGCCCATGATCTCCTTCATCCCCTTCATTTTTATGCATATTTCCGACAAAAGTTCGGCTTTGGAATTGACTTTACTGATATGACTAGATGTCAAGATGGGCCTTGGACTAGACTCGGCAATATTTCCATGTTTATAGTGAGATTTATTTATGTGTTTGTGTATCAAGATATTCTTTGTTATGCATGCATCCATATCTATATATTATTGCAATACAGTTTTGAGTATTTGGAGTTGAAAGGCCTAATCCTTTTTTCTTAAAATTTTGAATTTTTTTAAATATTAAAATATATGTGTCATAATATGATTGGTTCTCTTCAACTTTTCGTTTAAATTTTAAATTATTATTGATCAATATGGCAAGGTTTTTTTTCCATCGGAAATATAGTAAGTTTTCAAACTATCTATATCAATATTGTGCAATCTTTAATTAGCACCTTTCAAAATATTAAAAATTAGTAATCGTCCGTGTCCACGGGTACTATACAAAAACAAAAAACAAAATCTATTAAGCATACTCGTTAGAGTTTTCCAACCTAAAAAATAGATAATATAAAAACTTCCCTTTTGTATTTGGGTTAATTTTTCTATCTACTTTATTTTTTTATTTTTTATTGTCTTTAGTGAATTTTGTTCAACGATTAATTAATATTTTATATTTTTTCGATTTCTCTTAATAAAAAGAGTCTAAAAATATTTTATATCTCCAAATTAAATAATATTTTTATATTTTTAAACTCTTAGGTTAATTAATATTTTATACTTTTTCGATTTCT
>BRYE01000014.1:9356155-9358655 GCA_030159115.1 Actinidia arguta var. hypoleuca | reverse complement strand
GTTGTGCAAGTCATTGTGGACTTGCCTAAGGGGTAACAGGGGCGGAACCAAGAGTGCAGGGGCGGCTGCCTCTCCTGACTTTTAAGAAATTATAAAAAAAAATTAAATTTTTTATTTTATACTTTAGCCCTCTTTGAAATATATATATATATTTTTTTTTACACTTTGACCTCCCCTGAACTATACTCTTGGTTCCGCCCCTAGGGGTAACGATGTGGTCAATTATAAACTGTCCATTTTTATTATTTGCTTAGTAGATTATTTGTGTAAAATCTTAAGTTTATAAAAAATTCTTAATCGTACAATCGTATTGAATTTGTATTAAAAAAATTGAACAATGAGTATAAATGTAAAAATAGACCAGGTATTTTTCTTGAGAGAAACTTAATCTCATTAAAAGATTACAATTGTCAATTTTGATTTTTTTCACGAGCTTTGTTACGATTGGCTTAGCCAAATTTACATAAATATTGGCAGAAAGGTATTTGCTAACTCATCGCCATTTTTTCAAAGTTTATAAAATCTATTTTTTGGTAATCAAAAAAAAAAAAAATATTTTTTTATAAATGATCTACTTAGTGAGTCTTACAAAAATAAATAATTTGGTTCATATAAGTGTGAGTTACAAAAATGAATAATTTGGTTCATATCAGTGTTGTGCGTTACCCAGTTCTACATTTGCTTTTCACGACCTCTCTCTTTCTTCTCCCCTCTCTCTCTCTCTCTCTCTCTCGATCGAGCCATACATGTAGATATGCCTGTAGTTGCATTGTCATGCATTTAATATTTTACTGTCCCCAAATCTTGGTCGATCTCTCTCGACTTCTTCTCTCTCTATCATACACATACAGATACAGAGAGAAGCTGCTTTTTTAACTTTTGGGATCTTGGTCGACTTGTCAGAGGCCAAAATCTGTACTGTTTCAGTAGCTATTGTATTTTTACACACACACACACACACACACACACACACACACATATATATATATATATATATATATATATATATATATTTGAGGCATTTCTAAGTTGGGTTTTGTGTTTGTTCCCATTTACTCCACTAACAAAACGCTAATTTTATTTACTATTGACTTCTCTCTCTCTCTCTAGCTCTCTCTATTGCTTAATGAAAATAGAAAGTGAAGCACTCAGTCACTGAAGACACTGAATCCATGGTTCTGAGGTGCTCATAAGAGCTATAAGTACCTCATTAATACAAGAAGAGAGATGGTGAGGATAAAGGAAGAAGAGAGAGAGAGAGAGAGAGAGGAGGGGACCAAAGTACTGTGTGCTAACAAGTGAGTAGTACCTAAAATCATGCAGGCATATTGTGGGCTTGGTGAGGCCCACACATGGCAAAGTTAAAGTTGGAGTTGTTATTAACCGAAAATGTTGTTACCTTAAGGTTTCATGAACAATTATGGGACATGAATGGAGTGCAACAAGTAATGGAGTGGATTATAAAGAAAGAAAATAATAACCACAACCCAAACATATGTTTACTAAGAAAAAGTATTTGATATTTGAATAAAATTTTATAAAAGTGTATTAAAATACGTAAAATATTTTTTGGGATTCGTGATTCTAATTTTTTAAATTTTATATATTTCTTGATCATCAACTGAACGGTGGTTAGCAGAATCATATAAGGAAATAATGGCTCACTGATCATTAGATGAAATATTGGTTTCCTAGCTTTCTTGACCATAGGCCATTGGAAAGTGGTTAGCATGCGCGTTTTAATGACGAAGATTATGATCACTATACATTAGATGAAATTTCCTATTACGTCTTAAAATGACCAACCAACAACCAATTAGATTATTCATAATCAAAGAGTCAATTGCCATATTTTCTCTCACATGAAAAATTCTAAACATATTTTGGTTATTCTGCTTGCAAGTGATAAAAGTTAAATTATTGTAAACTAACTACTTATTTACTCTTATATAGTTCATACTGCTCTAGAACTGTAAGAATTCTCATGTGAGAGAGTGCATGGGAATCAAATTTGACTGAATATTAATCAAGAATGATTTTTTTTTTTTCATAGTTGGCAACTTGCCATGCCAGTTACGTTGTTTTATTGTATTTTTTTTTTCTTTTTTCTCTTTCTGCATGTATCTATGAGGCTGAGAGGTAAGTTGAGTTTTTGCTAGTAGCAAATGGAGAGTTCGTGTAGTAACCTTAAGCTCTCTCATTCATTGCACTTCTATGTACCTTTAATTTTATTATTTTTTATGAAGTTTTTAATTTGTCGATAAAAAAAATCATTTTTTATGATCCAATCTTGTCCAAACATGGAGCTCGGCATCTTATTTCATTTCTTTTTGGGTTGTATTTAGGTTAAGGATTTGGAAGGGAATTGTAGAAGAAAAATAAAAGTTAAAATAAATTTAAATAGTTAGATCCACTAATTTTTAAGTCATTTTCTGTTTTTCACTCACCAAAAATTTAATTCAAACAATTTGAGCCTCTTTTTTGTGTTTTATCACTGGTA
>BRYE01000014.1:9346155-9351155 GCA_030159115.1 Actinidia arguta var. hypoleuca | reverse complement strand
CATATTTAGGAATTTTTTTTCTATAATTGGTTATCTATCGATACTATATATTATACAAATATAGTACCACGTGGGCATTCTATGAAGATTTTAGAAAAAACTAAAAAAATTCTAAAAAATCACATGGCATTTTTTTCATCTCTTCTTTCAAATTTTTTACTGAAGCGATCGAATCCTGCAACGTAAATATACTTCTAAAAATTTTCAAATCTTGAACCATGCAGAACGTACAATGTTGATAGAGAGGGTTAGGGATACCTTGAATGAGAGGAAATTTAAGGCTTAAAACCTAGGTGGTGCAGCCTTGTTTGCAAACACACTGGCTGCCGCCCTTATTGGACTTGATGCCTACACCCTGCTCCTCTCCTGGTCTCTATTGTCGAAGCCACAGGCTGCTACCGCCCGCTGCCTCCACCACTAGGATTTTGTTTGCCTTTGGTCTCCTAATTTCTTTCGATCTTCTCTCATTTTTCACTCAACTCTAACTGATCTTTCTAGAGTGTGAGCTCTTTAATTTTTTTTTAAAAAACTTGGGAAATAGAATGATAGGATCGGCAGCCCCATATATATATATGCAAGGTTTCCTAGTAGGGCAAGGATAGGGATCATAAGGGAGTTCTAGATTGACTCTAATTAAATTATTAAATTATCTAGTTATCTCATAACTAATTTAATAATTTAATTAATCATATTTAACTCCACTAAATAATTAGGATTATACTCCAATATAGTAGGATAAAAATGCTCCTCATCGCTATTTAATACTGTAATTAAACTCCCCTACTCGGATACCAATAATTATTATTGAAATAAAGGCTTTTGATTTTGATGATTACAATTGATAAAAAACAAAGTAAAATCTAAATTTTTATTGAAAACCATCGTTAACAAAGAAAACCAACAGTGGTTTTAAAGAAAAGCTTACGCATGTTTAAAATAAGTTTTGAAACTCCTCACAAGTCACAATTGATGTGATTATGCATATAAAAGTAAAAATGAAGCAAGTTCAATACTCAAACTAAAATTGACATATCAACGGCATGAACTTTTAACTGAAACAAGAAAAGCTGCTTGTTATCAAAAGTTCAGTCGACCAAACTTGACAGCCGAAGTTTGAACAAACAGAACAAATTCTCAAAGTGCTCACTGAAAGTTTAGTACAAGGACGATTGAACCTCAGATTCGGTCAACCGAAGCTTTGAAGGCACAATCAAGTGCCAGAAAAACTCAAAACATTTGAACAAACTTGCTCTCTGAAAATATAGTTCAATGATGACCGAAGTTGATATTCGGTCAACCAAAGTTCAGAGAAACACGACCGAAGTTTTTGATTGTACAACCGAACTGAAGAAGCACAACCAAATCCTAGAAATCAATATATTGCAACAAAGTTGGGCTCTGGAATTTCAGTGCATTGATGACCGAAGTTAATATTTGGTCGATTGAAAGTTCAATTGTCACGACCGAAGTTATAAAACCTGAAGCAGAGGCAAAACACAAAGCCATTGGAATTCTAGTGCATTGACGATTGAACTTGAACTTCGGTCGATCGAAGATCATGACCGAAGTTTTAAATTTTTATCCTGCACGTCCAAATTAAAGATCTAACGGCTGAGATTAAATCAGAATGGCTAGATTAGTGAATTTAATGCTACAATGACTATTTTCATGCCTGGGCTTATATATTCAATATTTGGGTTTGTTGAGGGGTATTGAAGTGTCTATAAACTTTCTACAATCATTGTATTCAATACTTCAATATTTGAGCATTCATTGTTAACTTGATTTGTGAGATCAAGAGAAGAGAAAATACTCTAGAGTTTTTTGATTGTACTCATCCTTAAACTAGAGTGTGTGTGAGCATTGAGTGCCTACATTTATTGTATTTTGAAAGAGTCACATTGGGTGACAACTTGAATTCCAAGAGAGGAAAAGCTCTTGAAGACTAGAAGGAATCTAGTGTGTAAAGGTTTGGCAAGCACCAGTAAGCTTGTTGAAGATATTGATATCCCAAGGAGGTCTTGGAGAAGTGGACGTAGGCATGGATTTTCTGAACCACTATAAATAGTTTGCACTCTCTTCTCCCATCTCATTATTGCTTATATATATATATATTTGAGTAGAAGTGCATATTAGATTTATTAACAAAATATCAAAATTGGTTATTAAGAGTAGCAAACCTATTTCACCCCTTTCATAGTTTGCTTTCTAGTTAACAATTGGTATCAAAGCAAGACTCTATAGTTCTTAGATTTAACAATCTAGGAGTTAAAGATCCATAGCCAATACCATAGGAACACATATGGCTGAAGGCTAATCGATCACTAGGCCTTCACATTGTTTTGATATAAGTTATAATTATTGAAAAACTAGAATGAGAATATTCATTGAAACAAACGATTATGCATGTTGGAACATTATAGAGAATAGACCTATTATACAAACAAAAAAAAATAAAAAATGAGAGGTTGTTAAAACTCATGATGAGTGGACAGCTTTATCCATACTCTATATTGTGCATTAGATATAAATGAATTCAATAGAATTTCTGGATGTGAAATAGCTAAAGAAATTTGGGACAAATTAGAAGTTATCCACGAAGGATCCAATCAAGTTAAAAAGTCTAAAATAAGCATGTTAGTACATAAATATGAATTATTTAAAATGGAAACAACTGAAACAATTTTTGAGGTGTTCACTAGATTCATCGATATTATAAATATTCTAAAATCTCTTGGTAAAAAATATATACTAACGTTGAAATGGTAAGAAAGATTCTCAGGTGCATACCAAGGAATTGGGGACCAAAGGTGACCGCTATAGAAGAGGCAAAAGATCACACTAAGATGGGCCTTGACGAATTTCTTGGATCTCTCATGGCACATGAGATCACACTAAAAGGCAATGAAGAGTTCGATGAGGGCAAGAAGAAAAGGAAAATTGCCTTTAAGACTTCTTCATCACACACAAACGAAACCATATCCGATGATGAAAAAAGTGATGAGGAAATGGCCTTATTTACAAGACGATTCAACAAAATATTCAAGAAGGGCCAATTTCTGCGAAGATAAGGTAGAAGACATTTTAGCAAAGAAGAAGAATTGAAGAAGGATCCCATTATTTGGTTCAAATGCAAAAAGCCAGGACATATAAAAGTGGATTGTCCAAAATTAAGGAAAGACAAGAAAATCTCCAAATAAAAATTCAAAAAATTCAAAAGGGCATTTTCAGCTTGGGGAGAAAGTGATATTGACACATCTGATGATGAGTCAAGTGATCAAGAAGTGACAAACTTGTGTCTTGTTGCCAAAGAAGATAATACAAATAAGGTACATCTTGAATCCAACTCTTTCAATGATTTACAGGATGGCTATAATGATTTATATGAGGAGTAATTGAAAATGGTAAACAAAAATTGCATGTTAAGAAAATAAATTGCTTCACTTATCATCGAAGTTGAAAATTCAAAGAAGTATGTTAATGAATTAACAACTAAAAATGGTGACCTTAATGTTAAAATTTTAGATTTAAAAATTGTCTTGAAAAAATTATTAAAGATCACAAGAATTTAGATTTACTTCTTGGATCACAAGGATATGTATATGACCGTGCGGGTATTGAATACAATATATTAACTAAACAAAAACTATATAAAAATATTTTTGTAAGACCATCTTTTTCTTCAACACAAAAAATTCCATACACATTTTGTAATACCAAAGGCCACACTAAATATGTAAAGAAAATGTATTATAAAATGATTAAAAACAATGTAGATACCTAAAAAAAAATGCCACTAACACACAAGGACCTAACAAGATTTGGGTACTCAAGACCAATGTGTAATTTTTGTGTGTAGGTATGCTTGAATACAACATCAAAGAAAGGAAGGTGGTACTTGGATAGTGGATGCTCAAGACATATGATCGAAGAAAAATTCATGTTTGCATCACTATCTTCAAAGGATGGCAGATACGTAACCTTCAGAGATAATAGCAAAGGTAAAATCATCGGTATAGGTAATGTTGGTAAGGAACCCTCTCCTATCATAGAAAATGTATTGTTTGTTGATGTATTGAAGCATAATTTGCTAAGCATAAGTTAATTATGTGATAGAGGAAATAGAATTATTTTTGACAAAGCCACTTGCATTATAGAAAGCACCAAAGACGACAAAACTTTGTTTATCGGTCAAAGAGTTAAAAAATGTGTATATTTTTAAAATTGAAGATGTTACACCAATCCATGGAACTTGTCTATAGGCTATGAACGACAATTGTTGGTTATGGTATAGAAGCCTTGGGCATACTCATATGAATTTAATTACAAAACTTGTTAAAAAAATTTGGTAATTGGGCTACCAAAAATCACTTTTGAAAATGATAGACGAGCATGTCAACAAGGAAAACAAATAAAATATCTTTTAAATCTAAAAACATTGTTTCTACCTCTAGGTCACTACAACTTCTACACATGAATTTAATTGGTCCCTTGAGAACGAGTCTTGGAGGAAAATTATATATTCTTGTAGTTGTAGATGATTTTTCATGATTTACATAGATAATATTTTTATCCCATAAAAATAAAGTTTTTTTCTCATTTACAAAACTATGCCGACGAATTTAAAATGATAAAGGACTCACTATTTTAAATATTAGAACTAACCATGATAGAGAACTTGAAAATGAGTTTTTTACTAAATATTGTGATGATCTAGGAATTAGGCATAATTTTTTGGTCACATGACCCCTTAACAAAATAGAGTTATTGAGAGAAAAAATAGAACCTTGAAAGAAATGATAAGAACAATGCTTTTTGAAAACTCTCTTCCAAAGTACTTTTGGGCCGAAGCGATGAATACCGCATGTTTTAGCATAAATCGAGCAATGATTAGGCCAATACTTAAAAAGATACCTTATGAATTATGGAAAGAAAGAAAATCAAACATAAGTTTTTTCCATGCTTTTGGGTACAAATGTTGTGTCTTAAATAATGGCAAA
>BRYE01000014.1:9326155-9336155 GCA_030159115.1 Actinidia arguta var. hypoleuca | reverse complement strand
TTTGGCCTAGTGATGATTGGATATGGCATTCTTAAGGAAAAATGATAAGGTAGATGATGGTAAGTGTGCATCTCGATCTTGGTCACATACCCTAACTGCACTTGTCTTTATCTTGGATATTTTCTCATAGTCTAACTGGTGCATCTCGGTTGATCTATTTTGTAGGTTTCAATACAAAGTCTAGTGTAAATAGTGCAATGCTGCAATTCGTCGCATATAAAACAGTCATGAGCCCCGTGACATCACAACCTTGCTCCGGTATGAGCCCATATACCAGCACACCATCCCCACTGAGCTGTTAGACTCGGTCAATTTGCCCTACCCACTCTCCGAATCTAAGAGCCTACTAAACGGGATTAGCCTTTGAGCTTTGATGACCAAACTTCTTAAGATTGGATTAATGCTGGGGCCTTGGACTTTGTTTGGGAAGTAGAGGACCAGGAAGTAGGATTGAGTAGTTCAAGCTCAATTCAATTATCCGGGAGCGAGCTTGAAGCTACCCTTCTCGATGAAAAGGGGAAGAAGGGAAGAAGAGGAAGTTCTTACAGGTGGCAAATTGGTTGCAACTGAGCCCGTTCTGGTCTTAATCTTGGATTGTAAGGCCCCTGAAGTGCTTACAGTCCCTTAGATCCCAGAGGTGTTGAAGGATGAGGTTGAACATTCATTTGTTAGAGAAGGAGAAGAGGTTGAATTTAGCTTGGATGCAGACATGGCTCTAAAGCTTTTGAAGATCTGGGAGAAGCCCATCCAAGAGAAACAACGGGCCCCCATATTGTTGCCGAGGTGGAGGACTTGCACTGTAGAGAGGAAATAAGAAAAGGAAGGGCGAAGAGGTGGGCCTTTCTAAAAAAGGCATCACAGGGCCGGCGAGAGCTCAGTTGCTGACTCCTCTTCCACTCAAATTTTAAGCCCCGAGCTGCAAAACTTAGAGCTTATAGTCAGGGAGCTCAGTCGCCGCATCACCCAAGAAGGCATGGCCTTGGACTTCGAGACTTGCCTAGCTATAACACATGATGCAATTCTACCTTGGGACATTGCAGAGCTTCAAAAGGAAGACAGGTTGATGGCGTGCAGTTTGATGGTGATGCAAAATGTCCAAGTAAGTGCTCTAGCTTGGATGATTTTTATGCCTTAACACTTTGCATACTTAGTTGAACTTTACATTGAACAATTTTTTTTTGTAGGACCTCCAAAGATCGATGGTGAACTTCTAGCACAAGAAGAAGCACTCGAATGAACTAAAGAATGCTTAAAAGCGAGTTTCCACTCTAGAGGATAAAGTAAATAGGAAAGAGGAGGAGTTAGCCGTCGCCATCATCATTGCCACCGAAGAGCTGTCCAATAAGGAAGGAGAGGTCACCGAGCTCCACTAGGTGGCCTAGGGCCCTATCTACCTATGGGTTTATGACCATAGTTGGAACAGGGCTAGGGAGTTCTATGTTTGAGACGGGGCCAAGGAACAAGCCTTCTACGAAGGCTGGCTAACATGAATGAAGGAGTCTGACACTCCCCTTGATCACCCGATATGGGCAGAAATGAAGCAACCTATGGCCTACCTGGACCTACGCCCTACTCGCCAGTTCCCCTCCCAAGCTTTGATAAGAGGAACACTTTAGCTGACCTACAAAGGGGGAAGAGAACATTTCAGAGTGTACAACTGAGGCTGAGGTGGAGAAAGGGAAAGAGGCAAAGGAAAAAGTTGGCCAAGCTAAGGTCGGCTTACAAGACAACCCCTTAGATCTATGGAGTTACTTAAATTGTTGTAACGGGAGTTGTCCTTTTTGTTATTTTGTAAATATGTTCTGAACAAGTACTTGTACAATTCGTATATATTCATTTTTTTTTCCAGTTCGACTTTACTTCTTATTTGCCTTAGTGTATTTCTACTTTTCTTCTACCTTTGAATGTTTTTTTTGTGCCTCTAAATGTTTAGGACATCCTGAGTTCAGCGCTTAGGTAGCTCGGTGGATAGTCTCGCGCATGCCTTAGTGTAAACTTGCCTTTTGCATGCCTTAGCATAAAATTTTCTTTTCTTATTACTTTCCTATGGAGGTTTAAGACATCTTGAGTTCGGTGCTTAGGTAGCTCGGCGAATAGTCTCACTCTCGGTGCTCAGGCAAATGAGGATAGCATCTCGTTTAAATTTCACACTTAGGAAAATTTTATTCTTAGAAAATTTTTTGAAAGTAAAGTTGGTATGAAAGGATGAACTCATTCGAAGCCGATAATATATGCTCTAGAACTCCTCAACCCATTTGCCTTTGGCATTTTTAAGTTTCTTTTGATCCTGTTCATAACCATTTTGTTGGTCTCCTTTGCCTACCATTTGCACTACGGGTAGCTCAGCATTGAATTGTAAAACTCAATTTTTAGCTCGACCAAGATCTTCTTGACTTTATGGCCCATGAACTGAGTTCTATTATCTGACGTGAAATTCCTAGGGATGCTAAATCGAGAAAAAAATATTTTTACGTATAAATTTAATCATGTTAACCTTCTTGATTTGGGCCAGTGGCTTGGCTTCAACCCATTTGATGAAGTAGTTTGTGGCTCCTAGTAAGAATTTATTATTTTATGGGGCTCAAGGAAGGACCCCCACGATGTCCCTCCCCTATTGAGCGAAGGGACATAGGCTAGTGAGTAGGGTTAAATCCTTAGCTAACTGGTGAATAAGGGGGACGAAAGAGTTGACATTTAGCGTAGTTTTGAACATACAATTAGGTATCTTTCTACATGTAGGGGCACCAATACTCTTGAGTTAGAGCTCGGTGAGCCAGCAATCTACCCCCAGACTGTAATCCCCAAACTTCCTCATGGATTTCAAATAGCACGTCTTCGACCAAGCTCAGGTGAACGCACAATAGATAGGGCCTTGAGTAAGATTTCTTATATAAGTCTCTTGTTGGGGAAATCTAAAAATTTAATGCCTTTACTCGAAGCTTATGTGCCTCCCTTTATCCTTTAGCAATTTGTTATAGCGTAGAAACTCTATAATTAGATCCATCCAGCTCAGTCCCAACTTAGTGTTGCTTAAGACAGATTCTTGGTGAATTTCATAGTTAGGGACCGAGACCAAATTGACTGCAATGGTTCATCCATTCTCTCCTTCAAAGGTTGATGCCAAGTCTACCAGTACATCTGTGTGTGCATTTAGATCTCTCCCCAATTGCTCAATTTTTACTACTCGGAATTTTGCAATGAGGGTCTTTGTTATTGCCAAGTATTAATCCATTTTGGCTCCCTGGACTTCAAACTTTCTGGTGACTTGGTTTACCCCTAGCTTCAAACCACTAAAAATGTGGAGCTCGGGAATCGAAAGCTTGCTGACTGACCTCTCAGTCCTACTATAAAGGCTTAATACTTGACTTTATTATTTGTCACGGGAAAATTCAGCCGAAGGTAATGCTAAAAAACTACCCTTTTGGAGCTACTCAGTATTACTCCTGCTCCCGAGTTTTAGGCTATTTTTGGCTTTATCGACGTACATCTACCAAGCCTTGAATTGATCAATCTGAGGTAGGTCTTTATGAACCTCGGGACCCTTAAGGATTATATTTTTTTAAATGGGAACTCAGTGTCTACTGCAATTGGGTGTACTTGGAAGTAGTGTATGAGCTTTTAGGTCATAATGACCAGGGCTAGCACAAGCTTCTCCAAAGGCAGGTACCTCATTTGACAATCTGTAAACATTTTTCTAAGAAAGTAGATTAGGTTCTACTCTACATCTACCTCCCTCAACAACACCAATCTAACTACGTGTTTGGAGATGGTGAGGTAGATGTAGAATAGTTCTCCCTCATCTGCGATGGAGAGAAATGGCAAATTGTTCAAGTATTTTTGGAGTGCTAGCTTGCACTCTTTGTGCCATAAAAATTTAGTATTTTTGTGAAGGAGTCAAAAGAATGGAAGGCATTTATTAGAGGACTTACTGATAAAATGGTTTAGCGCTGCCGCCATTCCTATTTGCTTCTACACCTCCTTTGCGTTCTTTGGACTTTCAACGTCATTGATCACCACAATCTATTTCGGGTTTCCTTCAATTTCTCATTGAGTGACTAAGTGCCCATGGAATTTTCCCGAGCTCACTTCGAAGGCACACTTAGCAGCTTTCATTCTCAGCTTGTGCTATTTTAAGATCTCAACCACCTCAACGAGGTCCTTCAAATGGTCACTCTTCTTTGCTTTTAATCACTATGTCATTGATGTAGGCGTCTATGGTACTTCCCATCAGATGCCCGAACATCTTGGTGATTGTTCTCTAGTATATGGCTCCAGCATTCTATAGCCCGAAAGGCATGCCTTATAGTAAAAATGCCCCATGGGGTGGTAAAAGTGATCTTTTCTCGATTAGGCTCATGCATGGCTATTGGGTGGTAGCCTCAATATGTGTCTAAAAAACTCATGTGGGTAGGGCTCGGTGTGGATTCCAACAGTTGATCAATTTTTGGTAAGGGAAAGTAGTCATTCGGATAAGCTTAGTTGAGGCTTGTGAAATCGACGCACACTCTCCATTTGCCATTTTTCTTCTTAACCACCACTATGTTGGACAACCAGCCAGGGTAGAGAACCACAGTTATAGCACTCGCCTCTTTCAACTTTTTAACCTTCTCTATCACCACGTCCACATGTTTGGCCACATACCTCCTTCCCCATTTCTTCATAAGATGAGCTTTGGGCATGATATTGAGCTCATGCCTGATGAAGTTTGGGGCAATTTTGGACATTTCGTATGACATCTATGCGAATACCTCAATATTTTCTTTTAGAAACCCAATGAGCTTTGTTCTATTATACTATTTAATGTTCGAGCCAACAAAAAAGTAGTAGTCCAAGCATGGCTCATCGTGATCATAGCAAAATAGGCCTTCGACAACTTTGGCCTTCGGGGTCATGCCAGCATCTTCCAGGACTTCCCTTTCCTCTTCCACGAGCTGCACCTTTTTCATGTCCGCCTTAGTGCTCACTACAGCAAGGTAGCATTGCTTGGCTACTAATTGGTTCCGGTAAAGCGTTTCCACACCTTTTGGGAAAACAAATTTAATAACTTAATGCAGTGTGAAATTGAATCCCTTCATCATGTGAAGCTAGACAATCTCGACCAACGATTGCATTATAGGGAGACGAAATATCGAACACTACAAACTCGGTCTTTGGCTCTTGGGATCCAACTCGGACTTTGAGAGTTACGATTCCCAAGGGCCGGTGAGATTGAGCATTGAACCCAACTAATGGAGCTCGGGCCGACTTAAGATCATCCTTACTTAACTTTAATTGATTCATAAATTGTAATACAACAACTCAACCGAACTACCAAATTCTACCAAGATTTGTTTGACATCATACTCGTGGACCCACAATTAGATGATCAAGAGATATTTGAGGGGATGATGTGTTG
The DNA here is from genome assembly GCA_030159115.1 of Actinidia arguta var. hypoleuca. NCBI lineage: Eukaryota > Viridiplantae > Streptophyta > Magnoliopsida > Ericales > Actinidiaceae > Actinidia > Actinidia arguta. The sequence goes on along the minus strand of BRYE01000014.1, from coordinate 9,330,760 downwards.
GGAATTGTATGTACACATGTCCAAATATTTAATTATAATTTAGAATGATAATTTATTTTATCATACAATTGGATATTGTTCTAATATATCACGAGATGATATGCCCCTAAGTTATCAAGAGATACGATATGTGTATGGAAATGAGATTTTCACACAGGAGATATTAATCATTGATTCTGGTAACTTTAAATTAGTTCGTAGTCGCTGATGAGATTGAAAGTCTATAATGTTGTTAACCTATATGTGATAGGATGATTTATCTCGACCATCGGAATAGATAACTTTGGGTTAAAGTATTGATATATTGGAAATACACTGAACTAGATCATCATAAGAAAGTAAATCATATAAAATTGTCGCTTTATGATAAAATCTTACATTCGCTAGTTGCAATGGACTCCCAATCCTAAGAGAATGGTGAGTTTAAGTTCTTGCCATCATTCACTTTGATTTATCAATGACTGAGGCTAATTGAGGTCAACACCTCAGTATCTTGGGCAGTCGTTGTTAGGTATGTGGAAACACTTAATTTTCAAGATGGAATCTCACTCTCTTCTAGGAAAGAGCGGGTATCACTTGTGAGTTCATTCATTAATTTAGTCATTAAAATCAGGTAGTCTTTTCGATAAATTATATATCGAAATGAAGACTTATTGTTTTAATGACTAAGTAGGAAATGAATTATAAATCATGAGGGTTAGAATAATTAGGATTTAGTGACGATTAATTAATCCAACACTAATTATTGATACCCACAAAGAGGAATTTTAATTGTGATATAAAATAACGATGAGGGTATTTTAGTTCTTTTATTTGGGAGTACAATTCAAATTATGTAGTGGAATTAATTTGGATTAATTAAATTACTAAATTAAGTTATGAGTTAACTAGGACTTTTAGTATTTTAATTAAAGCCAAACTAGAACTCTCTAAGATCCATATCATTGTCCTAGTTGGAGACCTAACCTATATATATGATATGTGAGTTGCCAATCTAATTAATTAATTCTCTACAAAAAATTTTGAGAGAAAAATCTGAGAGCTCACACTCCAAATAGATTGGTTAGGGTTGAGGAAGAAAGGAGAGAAGATCAAACGGTCTAGAAAACTAGAAGAAAAAAAATCCTAAGGTGTTTAGGATTATTTTTTTTTTATATAAATGCAATAGCTTGTGATTTGTAGAAACTAAATCAGCAAAACACGCATAGAGAACCAACAACCAACCGGTGGCTACAGGCAGCCAGCGTAACACGAAATAGCCATGGCAAGACTTCCTAGGGAGCAACCCACAACCGCGGCATCAAAACTGCCCGCAGAAGCCCACGGGTGCGGTTGCAGCAAGCCATCCGCAACCCGCAGCCATGGCAAACAATTGTAGGCCATCCCGTAGTGTAATAACCACCTCTGCCACAATAACAACAGGGGCTGTGAGACACCATAGACACTAGATTGGTGGTAGCAGTCACAACTAGGTTTCATCCCTTATTTTCTCGTGATAGTCAAGGTATATCGAACCCCTTCTCTTGATCAACGTTATACGATTACATGGTATTAAGATCTGAAAATAAAAAAAAATTAAAAATGCATATTCGCATGCGGATACAATCCCCTTCATGATGCACCTATGCGAGATATGCCTTGGTAAATGTGATGATTCCTAGCTTAGTCAATTTTTGTATTGACTTCTTTGTCGTTGGGTGGACCGAAAGAACCTTATTCATTTGTTTGACAATGAGAATCTCCCTGGTTCGGTCAAATCTAGGGTTATGTCTGACATTGGCTTCTTCTGCCTTTGTCTTCTCTTACTCAACAAACTCCTTTGGGTGCCCTGCCTGAATTAATTGGTCCAAGAAATACTTAAAGGTTCTACAATTCTCCATCCTATGCCTCTTTTCCTCATGGTAGGCACACTTCTATCACTGGTTTCACTTCTTCAAATTCCTTCCCATGGGGAGAGGCTTCTTGTAGTATTGCTTGTCTCGGATCTCGGCAAGGAGCTTGTACATCGGTTCCTTCAAGACTATGTAAACTTCTTGCCTTAATCATCCTCCGTGCTTTTATGCTTTCTCCTTGCACTGAATGGGCCCACCCCTAGGGAGGACGTCCTTGCCGCTCATACCGCCTACTTAACATCCTCCTCTACATTTCCACCTAGGACATGAGATCTCAGAGGTTAGTTGAGGGGTTAAATGACAAGTCATCCCACAGCTTCTCGCCCAAAGTCAGCCTGAGCTTATAGTTGACCATTGTGATCTTCTCTGAGCAATCTTCAATCTTGTTGTACAATACCCAATATCTCTTGTTGTACTTGTAGAGTATTTTATTTTTTCCCTTGCATAGCGTAGTAGGGAGCTCATGCCTTTGGCGTCTTAGTACTGATGACAAATTGAGCCACGAATGACTCAATAATTGGAGAAATCTTCCTATTGACCCTGGTGGAATCTTCTCGAACCACTTCAGCCTGAGGTCGCTTAGGTTCACGGGGAGCAACCTACACATTAATGCATTAAGGTGATTTCAGAGCATCATCATGTGTAAAAAATGGATGATGTGAGACCTTGGATTCAACTTTCCATCGTACATTATGAACTTTTGGGGGTTTAACTTCTCTAGAGGTTCCATTCACTTGATCTCGACGTGAATGGGGTTTTGTACCTCAACAGTCTGATTGTCACCATGATTTTTTGCCTCATTATAGTATGACTAAGTGAACTTACCCTTCGAGCCACCTCGAGGTGAGGCCTCACACCTTACGACCCTCACTTCAGAAGGCACTTCTCTTACACTTACTCTGTGGGCAGGCATTTTCAAGTTGTTGACTACCAAGATCTGCCTCATTTCTTCCATCTCATCTTGCATGTGCCTTATGGCCACATCCCTACAGTCTTCTTCGCTGCTCTTTGAGCATCGGCCAATAGCTTTGTTCCCTCTCGCCCAATGTTCTGTTCACGGATACTCCTTTTGGGCTCTCGACTACCTCTACCACTGTTGATGCTTCTGGATGCCATTAAAACCAAGTTTGTTGTGTCTAGGGTCGACTTCCCATAGACGGCGCCAATTATAGGTTGTGGGAATGATGGAAAATCTAACATAGACGTTAGTAATGACTGGAAAGCAGATTCTGGTGACAGGAATCCATAGGGTGGGCCTGTAAGACAACAACTATGAGAAAGACTGCTCAGCGCTATTCCGGAGACAGTTCTCCAGCCGTAAAGAAAGAGAGAGAAGAGTTTTGGGCTCTGGTTCTAAAGAGAGAAAGTTGAGAGAAAGAAAAAGTATCGCTTACTTATGAAAGATGGTATGTCCCCTTTTATAGTGTAGCTCGGCGCGTGTGAGGACGTGCTGACTGCCATGTTAGGAAGTAGGCAGCTAACCCAATCTTGCCCTTAGGGTATGGCTAGTAGGTAGCCCATCGCACATCGGAGTTTGGACTCGAGCGTGCAGGTGAAAAATGAAACTTGTGGTGTACGTTACCCTCTGACTCTAAAGCCTGGACTTGGGCATCTCTGCCTAGGTATGTTTGTCGCCCAAGCTTTCGAGAGTATATGCCAACCGAACTTGCTATGAAGCGACTGTCTGGTGGCGGTGCTCGTCCAAGCTTGACCAAAAATAAAGCAGGATATTTTATTCTCCCACATATATAATGGAAGGTAACAAAAATGTGAGAGGTCAGTGAAAGTTGAAATTAATGTGCAAGTAAATCCATCTTAGAAGCATAGTATAATATCATTTGCTAGTATAATATCATTTGCTTCCCGTCTAAATCAATCCAAGTGATATAGTTTAGTAATGCTAAGATATTTATAAATAATTTATTTTTTATTGAAAATATCACATCTAGGAATTGTGTTCGATTAAATAGTAAAGCAAAATATTGGCAGCCAGTGACAACAACTGGAAGCTTGCATTACTTAGGTATGTATTTGTATCCTACACTTGAGGCTCACGCATGCAATGCGTGTGTATACAAAAATAAAAATAAAAATAATAATTAATGAGTTGGTCTTTGAAAAAAAACACATAAAGTGGAGGTGCATAACTGTTGAAATCATGGGACAGTGGTTTTTTCTACCTAACGGTGAGATAGGTTTTAATAATTTTACAATTTTACCCTTGTAGTTATTTTAGATAATTTTTAGAAACTATTATTGTTGGTTGATGATGTGGATAATTTAGGAATAAAAATCGTGATGAAGCTTTAAAATTTAGTAATTTTTCATAACTAGGTATTCGAGTCAGTTTGCGTATACCTCGACTAATCTTACACCTCTAAAGTTAACGACTGAACAAACCTCCAGTGACCCCATGATTTGAAATGTTTGACCTTCGTGGAATTCCATCTTACAACCTTAGAGGGTAAGCCACTAGGTTGTTCTCTCCTCTCACACGACCAACCCTAAGCTTTAAAATAGGTATTCCTCTTATATACATGGCATAGATATGAAAGGATTTTAACTCTATACTGTATTTGCACTGTAATTGCTTACTTATTTCATTCACTATCTTGAGAAACAAACAACCAAAATTGTCTAGGAATTTGTTTCGTTTATAAGAAGCATCCAACATTTTCTTTAGAATTCCTCAGTGAAACAAATAAAATGACCA
>BRYE01000014.1:9308655-9311155 GCA_030159115.1 Actinidia arguta var. hypoleuca | reverse complement strand
ACATTGTATGGAGCAGCTTAGCCAAATTAGGCTTTTAGCACTCCGCATTTGAGAACAAACTTTACAACGCTGGTAATCGATTTTGGCTAAAGTCAGCGATCTGGTCGAACGAACTACGATAGAACTCTAATGGCTTAAAGAAGAGGCTGAAGGCCAAAGCACAGGTTCTAATGGCAGTTCTAGTTCTCTGAGCTTGCTTAGATTTTCAAGTAGTGAGGAGGAAGCTAAAAAGGGGGAGGAAATAAATCAAGGCAAAGCACCAATTTTTGTTGTGGTGGTTCCCCCTGCTCCAACTACGTCTGCCCTAATACTGGTGGTCAACTCATATTCAAAAGCCGTAGACAACCTCAGTTTTTCCCCTGTTTTCCCTGCAGTCAGCGACGAGGTAGAACACTCATTTGTTATAGGTAATGGTCCTAAATTAAGCTCTGAAGATGTGGGCATGGCTCTTAAACTTAGAAATCTTGGCGTTGGCATTGTCCCAAAGAAGGCCAAAGCTGTGGTTGATCCCCTAGAAGTCCATGTGCCTCCTCTAGTCCAAAACCCAATCCTAGCTCTCTTTGATCCCATTGAGGCAAAGCCGAGCTTGCCCCCTTCCCAGCTTAGAAAACGCAATGGGAAGCAACCCTTAGAAGGCCGTGAAATAGGGTTTCCGAGTGTTCTACCTCGTTCGCTGTAGCTGAGACCACCGAGCTCAGAAACCTAAGGGTTGATGTAGCTGAGCTCAGGAAGGTCACCATGGCTGACACTTCGAAGGATCATGACACATGCCTAGTCTTGACGCAGGCTATCATGCTCTCGCACGATGAGGCTGACCTCGCGACAGAGGGCTCGATGGTGGTCTAGACTTGTTGGTAATGCAACATGTTCAGGTAATAATCTCAACTCGGTTATAGTGCTTTCTTTGCTTCAAGACATTTAATGAATTTTTTTTGCATTGCAGAGTCTCCAAAAAGCAATGGCCAACTCATAGCACATGAAGAAACACTCCTCCGAGCTCAAGAAGGTTCATAAGAGAGCCAACACTCTAGAGAGTGATCTAAATAAGATCAAGGAGAAACTCGATGTGGAAGAGACTACCCGCAAATCTAGTGTTGATGTTGCTGCGAAGCCCAAGCTAGAGGCTGATGCTACCTAGGAGAAATTGAACAAGGCTATGTAGGACTTGCCGAGCTTCAACTGGTAACCACTTGCCCGATGTACGAGCGGGTGTTTAACCATGGTTACAGCTGGGTTGGGGACTCCTGCGGGAGATAGGTAACCGAGATACACCCTAGCATTTTTAGAGATGGTTGGCTCGCATGTCTAAAGTAGCTTGGTACTCTCCTAGAGCACCCAGTATGAACTATAGAAGTACCAGAGATAGTTCTCCCAGACGTGCCTAAAGTTTACTTACCTTTTATTCTATCGGGGTTTAATGAAGAGGAGTATATGAACCATCCGATAGAGGAAGGAAATGAAGGCATAGTCGAGGTGGATGACAAAGACGCAGGCAGCGAGCTCAAGGTTAGAATAGGTGGAGAGGGACATGGAAATAAAGGTTAGGACATCCCCCCACCCCCTAAGTGTAACTTATTTTATTACCTTAAAGGGGATGATCCTTTGAAGATTTTTCTTTTAAAATTTTGTAAATATTTTTTTTTGGAACAGTGCTTTTCCTATCCAGTTGTAAATATTTTTGGGTACATGAAATGTTATTTTTATTCTCCCCAGTTCGTCTCTTACGTTTACTACTACCCTAGCTTATTTTTTTCTTTGTATGTTTGAATGCTTGAAGACCTACGAGCTCGGTGTCAGGATAGCTTGCCAATGCCTTAGCTTGCCAATCTCATGCTTGAGCAGCTTGGGGACTAGTCTCGCGCTTTTCATTAGGAACACCTTAGCTCGTGCTCAGGAAAAAGAGGTATGCATATCTGTTTAAGTTTATTTTGGAAAATTTTACTTAGAAACTTTTTTGCGAACTCATGATGTTGAAATATGGAACTTCAATCGAGCTATTTACATTTTCAAATTGTTTAGGAAATTGCAAGTCAAAAACTCATGAAGTGAGCAGACTATTTGCGTAATTAAAAATAATTATATTTATCAAGTGTGGTAAACAGAGAGTTTTAATAATATCAAAAGTTATATTTTATTGGTAGTCCGGGTTATTGACTTTTGAGGGTGACATTTTTTTAGGGTGTTGCTACCTTGGCAAGTAGTTTCGCCTATAAATCCCCACCCCAGCTTTGTTTGGCATTGAGAGTCTCACGCAGGTCTATGCCAAAGTGGGTTCTGCTCGGTGATACCTTACATTTACCCAACACCACAGATTTACTATCACTTTGGCTCTCGGCCTCAGTGTTGGATTTGGCTCGTCTTGCCTTTTTGCTGCCCTAAGGTGGATCTTCACATCTGGAGGATCTCACATCAGACGGTCCCTCGCCAACCCCTCAGGATGGCTTTACTAAATTTTTGGCCACCATGATATGTGTCAGTTCTGCCACTTGGGCTTCTAGGC
>BRYE01000014.1:9298655-9303655 GCA_030159115.1 Actinidia arguta var. hypoleuca | reverse complement strand
GAACCTACCGGAGCAACATATTACTCGAAAGTATCGAAATCGAATCCACAAGGAACTCAGTTTTGCATAGTTAAATTGGATTGCAAGTATTGTAAGTTGTAAAAAGAATTTTGTAAAAAAGTTAGGATAGTTTATTTGAAATTGTTTTGTTTAAAGTTTTGATGTATTCGTTTCCGAGATTGTAATCAATATATAAAAGATGGCATAGTCCAAGTATTTAATCCTATTTTTTTACCAGATTTCCAGTTCTTTTTTCTATTTTGTACTCAACCAATTCTCAAGATAAAATGATATTGGTCGGAATATTTTTTAATGAAACTCAGTTTATATCTAAAAATTATGTTTATGAATTGTCAATTGATTAAAATACTATGTCAAATTTTTAGAATGTAAGGGATCTAAGCATTATTTGTACAAAGAAATATTTTTAACAAACAATTAAAGATTTATACAATTCTAAGTTTTGATCTCGGTATTTTCATTGATCAAATTCTTGAAAAATATTTGAAGTTCATATAAGAAGAAGAAAGAACGTAGTTCTATCTAGAATTAGATTAGGGCATAGTGCTAAGACTAAACCAACAGAATTAGCCTACCATAACTACGTAAAACTTAAGCATATTTATGAACATTAGAAGTATAAAATTGAAATCAACTAAACTAGAATTCAATTAGACTTCTTTGAAAAGAAATTGCGTTACAAAATGTAAGGAAATTAACAAGTAATTGAAGTAAGAAAACTAGTCATTCAGGGAGAAAAAGCAGAATTCAACCCAGCCATTCAAGCGGAATACATGAGAATACTCGAAATATTGAAAGTATATAGATGAACAAATGAACTACAATTACCAAGTCTCGATCTTATGTGTAAGAATTCTTTAAGTCTCATAACTATTCTAAAAGTGTTCTGTTATCTCCCATGGTAGTGTCTTTCTTTAAGGGTAATCCTCCTATTTATAGAGGAAGGAATTTGGAGAATAGAGTCTTCAAAAAGTCCACAAAAACTGTCTTACTGTCTACACCTTTCTTCTCTGCAGACATCGCCCAACCAGTCCAGCTAAGTCCGATCAGTCGGGCATAAAGCGATTCATGCCTTTTTTTTGCTTGTCCCTCTTGGCCCAGTAGAGAAATGCCTTGACTAGTCCAGGCATGGCGGTTTAAAATGCTGATGAATTCTGAACTGGTAGAGATGTAATACCCCGAACCACAAAAATGATATTAATTAGTAACCCCACAAAAACGAGTATTAATTAGTAACCGAATTAATTTTATTTAATTTTAAATAAAACTTATATTAAATGATTCTACAATTAGAGGTAAAAATGAAACACGATAATGCGATACGATGTGGACGCATGGTGAATTACATGGCACAATGCATGTGAGTGTGTGTGCGCTACCCGTGTGTGTGCATGTTGTGCTTGTGTGCATGTGTGACACAAAGAGAGAGAGAGAAAGGGCTGATGTGCCTTTGCCTTTGCCTTTGCCTTTGCCTATGCGTGTGTGTGTGTTTCATAAAAGAGGGAGAGAGGGACCCGTGGGTGTGTGCATGTGGAGCATGTACAAGCCAAGCCAAAACCTTAAATTATAAAATAGATCCAGTAGCTCCCATCTCCAAGACTTCATCCTAAATCCACGAAACAAAAACATAGAAAGAGAGGAAAATAAATAAAAGGGAAAAGAGAGAAGAGGAAAAGAAAGAAAAAGAAGAAAAACGATACCGATATTATTTTCTATCAAGGTAAATTCTAAATTTGTTCTTCTTTATTTATATAATCCTTATTATTTAATTCATATATAGTACAATTTAAACCCTCCAAATACCCCGAAAATACGTGTTTTTAAAATAAAAATTTGAATAATTCGGAGTCCTATGATATTTCTAGAACAGCCACCGTATTTTAATCATAACTTTCTCATATGAAGTCCGAATTACTCCATTTAAATTGAGTTGAAAATATATTAACATTATATAGAACTTTTATTTAGAACTTTATTTAAAATTCATATTATAAATGGTCCAAAATTAGACTGAAATAGAGATTTTAAAACTAGGAAGAATAATTTGAACAGAATGTTTATGAATTTTATAAAAATAGTTAAAGACCTTACAAAAATCTGTAAATTTGATATGTTTTACATATATATGTCTAGTTACTAATTATTTAATTTCATAAATTTCGTAAATAGTTTTAATGCCCAAATTATTTATAAACTAAAATGCTGTCAGTAACAATTTTAGGCAGAAAGTTTAGAAGTTTAACGAATTTATAAAAATAGTTATGTAGTTTTAAAATTTATGATATAATTAATGTAAATAAATATATGTTTCTAGTTTGTTATATAAAAGTTTCGGACTTAAATTATCTTTAAAGAATTTTATAAAAATTATATACCAAGTTACAGTTTTAAAAAATTAAATGCAAAAAACTCTGCAAAAAAGTAATCCTAAATTTAACATAGTTTCTAACTTAAAAACATTATGAAATTTAGTATAATTATAGCCACGATAATATTAAATCTATTGATTCAAATATGAAACGTAGGACCCGACTTCGAGAACATTAGCCCAGAATATTAGCTCACGGAGTGTAGAAAGATCAGAACATACTTTCGGTGAGTCTTGTTATATTTTAGTATGAGTTTTACAATGAAAGCATGTGTTGTTCGAATTTTTAAAATATGATGATAATTTTATTGATAAATGCATGCTATGTTATGTTTTTGAATGTGCCATGAAATGTGAAAATGATTATTTTTCAAATATGATTTAGATGACACATAGTTCGAACGATGCCCCGACCGCTAAGGGAAAAGAATATAGCGAGAAGTGATGTAATAAGAGTTGGATCATAGCCAGGTGATCATGGGTGATATCATTCCATATTTATGTTAGGGTCGCTCCCTAATTACTAGTGTTCGTTGAACGGGTGTATGTGTCGCAAGTGTCAATCCAATATAATTTTGAATTATTGATATGAAATCAGGATAAATGGGCCTAGATGAATCAATAATTGAAATGAAAAAGGATTGACAAAATAAAGTTATTTTATGTTAAAATGAATTTCTTGATTTATAATTTCATGGACACTTGTTAGTATTATATAGCTTAACTCACTCTAGCCTAGTGTTTAAGACGTAGTTGTACGTAAATTTCAGGTAATGAGAATGAAGTGGCACGCGACTGAAGGCAGGCGACGTTAGTCGATTTTGTTGACCTAAGTCATGTACTTAGCATAGGAGAGTAGTTCTTTTGTACTTGTACAGTTTTGATAACGGTTATGCCGGACTGTGGCTAAACCGTAGTTGTATATATAACTGTAAAATTACTTTTATATTTTGAATGACACGTCAGATCTGGTTTTATTTAAATATGCTTCCTTTATATTGTTTATATTCAAGTATAAATACCTTGATTAAAAAGAAAATTCCTAAACTAAGTTAAGTAGTAGGCCTTAGTCAGTGGGACTCACTGGCCGGTCACGATGACACCGATTATAAAGGTGGACCCACGTATATAAATGGGTTGGGTCGTGATAGATTTTGCTGGACCGGTCCAGGCTGTGGCAGTTTAGATGTTGCGACTTCTGTTCCTTCCTGGATTGGTCGGGTCATTGGCTGGATCAGTAGGGCAGGGCTTCCTTTGGTTCTTCCTACAGCTTCATTCTTATCATTTCTCTTTGTTTTATCATAGTTCTTTATGCTTAGAATTATCCTTTTAACACTTTTTTCACCCTACAAAACACTAAATTCTACTTGTGATGCACAAGATATAAAATGAATAATTTTATGCGCAATAGTATCACAAGTAAGGAAGATTGTATCTAAAAAGTTATCAATTTATGATTTGCATCATACCCCCTACTTGAAATTTGCTAGTCCCTTAGCAAACTATTCCTCTTTCAGTATTGACAAATTTTAATCAGTGGGTTTAAGATTTATAAAAACATGGCATGAACATGATTTCAACAAACAAAAATCATGTGAAAATTTTGACATTAAACTAGTGATTCGACTGCACAATTGCAGTCTATACGCCACTAAACCGATCTAAGTTGGCCCAAAATTAGTTTAATTATATATTTTTATTATATTTTATACTAAATATCATATCCGAGTTCATTGCAGATAAATAATGATAAATAAGAGGATTTGGAGCCATAAAAGTGATGCAAAGCACGGACACGCTTTTCGAGGATCATTGCCGGGAATTGTGAAAGTTTGCAATCGTAGTTCGAAATGGAATGGAACATACACCATTGGAAAGATCACATAAAATTATACAAAATCACATCTAAGGAGAATCGCAAGAATTTGACTCAAAGAGCTTCAAAACGGGTTTGAAGAAAAATATTCCAATGCCTCTGTACAGTGTTCCAACGCACAAAAGCTTGAAAAATTGAAGAAATCAGAAATTATCCTTAGTGTTCGAATGTCTATAGTGATCATTCGAACACTGGGCTTAGCTACAGTGAGCGTTTGAACTCCAAAAAGGCAAGGGAATCCAGCGTTCGAACGCTATCAGATTTTGCTAAAAAACTTATCTCGAAATTTTGGATATAACTTTTTATTCCAACATTCGATTGAGTTGATTTTTGATGAGTTGGAAAGAATACTTCAAAGGCAAGGGAATCCAGCGTTAGAACGATACCATATTTTGCTGAAAAACCTGTCTCGATATTTTGGCCATAACTTTTTATTTCAATATTCGATTGAGCCGATTTTTTATGAGTTGGAAATAATACTTCGAGGGCTACAACTTTGTATCAATAAATATTGGCTGAATCAATCTATAAAGTGGTCAAAATCGAGCTGAAATAGACAGGTAAAAATTTAGCCTTAAGGTTCAAACGCTGGTAGAGGCGTTCGAATGCTAAGAAGAAAAACTGAAAGTTTGGCCAAGGCTTTCGAACTCTAATTACAAGGGGATTTAGGGCATTCGAACGCTGACAGAAGAAAAGAGAAAAACTAGCCTTAGGGTTCGAATGTCAGAAATACAA
>BRYE01000014.1:9288655-9296155 GCA_030159115.1 Actinidia arguta var. hypoleuca | reverse complement strand
AGCCACGCATGGCTATGAAAAATAAACAATTAATTATGAAAGACATTATGAAATATGAAAAATGATATGAATAATTAAAAATTAAAGAACGTAAATTAATAGTAGAAAAATTATAAAACAACGCGCGTAATTGAATAAAATCATAAATCGAATTGAATAAACGTTAAATTTAATGTAATAAATTACAAAACTATTGAAAACTATAAAAAACTAAGTTAGGAGACTTTAAAAAATCCTAAAAATAATATCTCGTTCATAAAATCGTAAGGAAATATATAAATGCTACACAATTCGAGTCCAATTTTGACCACTTTAGAGATTGATTTAGCCAATTCTTATTGGAGACAAAGTTGTAATCCTTGAAGCCTTATTTCCAACTCATCAAAAATAAGATCAATCAGACATTTAAGTAAAATGTTATGGTCAAAATACTGAAATAGGTTTTTCAACAAACTCTGTTATCGTTCGAACTCTAGTTCTTTTTTTTTTTTTTTGAGTTCGAATGCTAAGAGTAATTTCTCATACTTTACTTCACAGCGTTGGAACACTGGTTGATGCCTATTTTTGGAGTTCGAACTCTAAGTACAATTTTGTCATTTGATTTTTTTTTCATCTTCTTCATACTCCATTTTGGAGTTTTCGGAGTCCAATTCTCGCGATACTTGTAAGACGTGACTTTGCACAATTTTTCAAAATATTTCCAATGGTGCATCTTCCATTCAATTCCAAACTACGGAAGAATACTTTTCTTTAAGATAATTTTCAACAATGGCTCTCAATACACGTGTCCGCACTCCGTTGTACTCTTATAGCTCCAATTCTTTTCTTTTATCAACATTAACCTACAATGAACTCGAGCACAACTATAAATATGAATCACAATAAAAAAAAACATAATTAACTAATCTAGGGTCAACTTAGGATAATTTAGCAACGCTTGAACTATAACGATGCAGTCCAATCACCAACACCAATTCTAAATAACGGAGACATGATTAAAACGAGTCCCAAACATTGAGAAATCATCCATGAAAACTTCTACCACCTTCTCAACTAAGTCACTAAAAATGCTCGTCATGCATCTCTAGACGGTACCAGATGCATTACACAAATCAAGCGGCATTCTCGATAAGCAAATGTGCCAAACGGGCAAGTAAATGTGGTCTTCTCTTAATCCTCTAATGCTATTTCAATCTGATTATATCCCGAATAACCATCCATTAAACAATAAAATGCATGGCATGCCACTCTTTCTAGGATTTGATTGATAAATGGAAGTGGAAAGTGGTCTTTTCGTGTGCAAGAATTCAGCTTCCTATAATCAATACAAACTCTCCACTCTGTGGTGACACAAGTTGGTATCAATTACTCATTCTCATCATTAACTAATGTTACTCCAAATTTTTTTGGTACTACCTGAGTTGGGCTAACCTATTTGCTATCCACAATGGGATAAATGATTCCAACATCCAACAACTTCAACATCTCATTCGTGACCACATCTTTCATATGTGGATTTAATATTAATTATGGCTATTAGTATGGTTTGATGTCTTCTTCTAGGTAAATACGATGTGCACAGATTAAGGGGTTGATACCCTTCATATCTGCTACATTCCATCCAATGGAATTTCTGTGGGATTTCAGGACAGCTAGAAGTTCCCCCTTCTGATTACTATTAAGACTGGACGAAATTACCATTGGAAATGTATCCTCTTCTCCTAAAAAGACATACTTTAGGTTTAATGGAAGAATTTTTAACTCCAAAGTAGGAGGTTGAACATTCAAAGGAAGAATTTTATTTTTATTGGGCAGTAATTCCTCAAATTTTGGTTCCCATCTATTTAACTCACAAACTTCACTGGTGTCCAACAATGAGTGTAATAACTCAACTTCTTTATTCAAACTGTACTCAATAGTTGTTGAATTTACCAAACATGATTCAAGTAGGTCAGAATAAAGGGAAGTCTGCATACAGTCTTCTAATAAACTCTCGATAAAACTAACCTCCTGTATTTCACCCTCATCCCCTACTTGCTTAGCTACATTGAAAATATTAAGTTCGCAAGTCATATTACCGAATGCTAGTTACATCACTCCATTCCTGCATTCAATAAATATATCAGAGGTTGCTAAGAATGGGCGACCTAGAAAGATAGAAATTTGGGTATTTAGATTTGTTACAGGGTAAGTGTCCAATATAATGAAATCTGCTAGAAAATAAAATTTATCAACTTGTATCAAGACATCCTCTACCATCCCTCTAGGTACTCTGGTACTCTTGTCCGCTAGTTGGAGAGTGACATTGGTTGGTTTTAACTCTCCCAATCCTAGTTGATGGTACACAAATTAAGGTAGTCAATTAACACTTGCACCCAAATCTAAAAAAGCATGTTCAATGCAAGTAGCCCCTATGACAATAGATATTGTTAGACACCCAGGATCCTTATATTTTGGGGCTTTCATAGTCTGAATTATGGAGCTGGCTTGCTCTATTAAAAATGCTTTCTTTTGCACCTACATTGTGCGTTTCACTATGCATAAATCTTTCAAAAATTTGGCACATGCAGGAATTTGTTTGATAGCATTTAGTAGGGGAATATTGATTTTAACATGCTCGAAGAGCTTGTAAATTTTAGCATTCGATGTTCCTTTTTTTGACAATCTAAGTCTTTAAAGAAATGGTGTAGGTATTTGACAAGGCATTGGTTATTTTCCCTTCTCCTTAGACACAGTCTCCGACTCACTATTCAAAGGTTCTAATTTCTCAACATTTACCGCATGAGACTTAGGAGCCTCAACATGAGCTGGGTTTGGATAGACAGGTTTTGCAATCTCCTTGCCACTTCTCAAAGTAGTGACCAACTTTAAATGTTCTAAATGTATGTCTAGCACTATAGAGATATCCACACTGTATTGGCCTTGAGGATTTGCTAGTTGTTGAGCATTAAACTTCCCTTTTCTCATTCTATAGCCCACCCACAGTTGTGGTCAATTTGGTCAGTTACGTTCGAATATCTCCAATGGCCTTGCTTGTAGACGTGTTCTCAAGATTCCTTTTCTGCGGGGCTGGTACACATTTTGGTTTTGATTTTGATAATGGCCTTGTGGACCATTTACTTGACCCAAGTTTTGATATCCATAGGGACCTGGTCCCATTGGATTAGCATGTGGTT
The DNA here is from genome assembly GCA_030159115.1 of Actinidia arguta var. hypoleuca. NCBI lineage: Eukaryota > Viridiplantae > Streptophyta > Magnoliopsida > Ericales > Actinidiaceae > Actinidia > Actinidia arguta. Next base: position 9,292,979 of record BRYE01000014.1, on the reverse strand, counting down.
GTGATGGGCAAGAATTTTTCCTAGGCAACCCAAAATTTGTGTTCTATATTTCTCCATAAAAAATTAGGGTGATTCCGCCATCCTGGGTTGTATGTATTTAAGAATGCATTATTAAAGAGATTTTATGGTTGGTTGAGAGCATTGACCAAAATTTGCTCTCCATTTTGTTATACTTCCTTAAATGATGGTAAAAAGTAGGGCGTCCAACATTAGAATGCCCTTGTCTATCACAAATAACACATATTTCTTAATTGCTTGAAAACATGCTAACTTCATGAATTTTCTTCAATTCTAGGGATTCTAATTTTCTAGCTAATTAAGCGTATTTTGTTTGCAGGCCGTCTTGTTCCCTTATAGTGTATTTTCCATGGCTAGATGTGTTTTGGTTTGAGTCGTGTCTTGTTATATTAGCAGAATATGGAAAATCTCAAGATTGATTATTTTATGCTAATTCATCGAAGAAGTCCAAAGCTTCTTATAACCAAGATGTGATATGGTGTTTAGCAGGTCCTTGTAACTTCCCTAACATGCATAAAAGGACTCATCTTCCTTTTCTTGAAAATTATAAATTAATTTTTTAAGGAATGCCATTTTGATCATGGAAAAAACTATTTAAAAAAATTCTTCTTATATTGTTCCCCATGAGGTTATAGAACAGGCTCTAAGAGAGTTTGGCCAAATTTTTGCTCCATCCTTTAATGAGAAAGGAAAAAGCTTAAGATTGGATAAATCTTCTCTTTGAGGACCATCAACTACTGTGCCTACCATTTTCTCAAATTCTTTCATGTGTAAGTATGGGCTCTTACTTTCCATTCCGTGAAATGTGGGAAGCGATGGCAGCATGCCTGGTTTAATGACAAAAGTGTGCGCATTGGCAGGTTAAATTATGCATGATGGTGTTGACGCTCTAGTTGGGTTAAGATAATCTTGCATATGACGGCCATGAGGCGCAGGGGCTTCATTGGGGATTTGAAGTTGAAGGCAAACTCTGCCCTCTTCTTCATGTCCCTCCATGTTGTTGTGTGATGTTTGATCCATTCTTGTTAATCTACTAGAATTGTCTCGATACCACACTGACATGCAACCCTCAACTCATTTTTAACACATAATTTCTACTACAACAGATATTAAAAAGAATAAAAAAATTTACTTAAAAACCTTGTGATGCAATCACAAGATTTTAACTTTTTGCTTTAAAAGCTCCCCGGCAACGACGCCAAAAATAATTGCTTTCTACAGCTGTTCAATCATATGGTATGTCTATTTTGTAGTTCCCAAGCATAGTAACCTATCGGAGCAACATATTACTCTGAAGTACTAAAATCGAATCCACGAGGAACTCAGTTTTGCATAGTTAAATTGGATTGCAAGTATTGTAAGTTGTAAAAAGAATTTTGTAGAAAAGTTAGGGTAGTTTATTTGAATTTTTTTTAAATTTTTTTTTGATAAATTCCTTTTCGAGATTGTAATCAATATATAAAAGATGGCATAGTCCAAGTACTTAATCCTATTCTTTTACCAAATTTCCTAGTTTTTTCTTCTATTTTGTACTCAACCAATTCTCAAGGTAAAATGATATTGGTCGGAATATTTTTTAATGAAACTCAGTTTATATTTAAAAAGTATGTTTATGAATTGTCAATTGATTAAAATACTATGTCAAATCCTTAGAATGTAAGGGATCTAAGTATTATTTGTACCAAGAAATCTTTTTAACAAACAATCAAAGATTTATACAATTCTAAGTTTTGATCTCGGTATTTCCATTGATCAAATTCTTGAAAAATATTTGAAGTTCATATAAGAAGAAGAAAGAACGTAGTTCTATCTAGGATTAGATTAGGGCATAGTGCTTAGACTAAACCAACAGAATTAGCCTACCATAACTACGTAAAACTTAAGCATGTTTAAGAACATTAGAAGTATAAAACCAAAATCAACTAAATTGGAATTCAATTAGACTTCTTTGAATAGAAATTGCGTTACAAAATGTAAGAAAATTAACAAGTAATTGAAGTAGGAAAACCATTCAGTCAAACAGAAAAAGCAAAATTCAACCCAGCCATTCAAGTGGAATACATGAGAATACTCAAAATATTGAAAGTATATAGATGAACATATGAACTACAATTACCAAGTCTCGATCTTATGTGTAGAAAACTAAAACTAGTGAAGAATTCTAAGAATTCTTTAAGTCTCATAACTATTCTAAAAGTGGTATTTTATCTCCCAAGGTTATCTCTTTCTTTAAGAGTAATCCTCCTATTAATAGAGGAAGGAATTTGGATAATAGAGTCTTTAAAAAGTCCACAAAACTACCTTGCTATCTGCACCTTTCTTCTCTACTAATCTGGCCCAACCGGTCCAGCTTAAGTCCTACCGGTCGGGCATAAGGCGGTTCATGCCTTCTATCTTTTGGTCTCTCCTGGACTGGTAAAGAAATGCCTAGACAGATCCAGGCTTGGCGGGTTAGATACTGATGAATTCTAAACCAGTATAGATTTTGCTAGACTGATCCAGGTTATGGCGGTTTAGATGCTTTGGCTTCTGTTCCTTCTTGGACCAATCGGGTCATTGGCTAGACCTATTAGGCCAAGCTTTCTCTAGTTCTGCCTACAACTTCATTCTTACCATTTCTCTTTGTTTCGTCATGGTTGTTTATGCTTAGAATTATACTTTTAACACTTTGTTCACCTTGCATAACATCTAATTCTACTTGCGCTACACAAGATATAAAATGAATAATTTTATGCACAATAGTATCTTAAGTAAGGAAGATTGTATTTAAAAAGTTGTCAATTTATGCTTTGCATCAACAGGTGGCCATTACAAAACACATATTGTCATGACCTAACCCATTTATATATGTGGGCCCACCCTTAACACATGTGTTATTGTGATCGACCAGTGAGGTTCCACTCACTAAGATCCATTGCTTAACAGTTTAATCATTTTCCTCTATTCAAGATAATACTTGAATACAATTAAATATTTGAAAGCATGATAACTTAACCAGAGCTGAAGTATAATATATATAAAAGTATACAATTACATTCATCCTAAATATAAATATATACAACTATGATTTTTGTCACAAGTCTGGCACAACTGTGAACAAAATGGTTACAAGTTTAAACCATGAACATCCCTATACTACTACCAAATATAGTATAGCAAAACTAGCTAAGGCTAACCCTTAATCGTGCTCCTCTTTGGTCTCATTATCTAAAATATTATGTATAACTACGTCTTAATCACTAGGTTAGTGTGACTCAAGTTATATAATACATACTGGTGCCCATGAAATTATAAATCAAAATTTCAACATGAGATAATATTTTTCATAGTCAATCCTTTTAACAAAATCATCGGCTCATATAGGCCAAGTCAATCATTTTATCATAATCATCGGATCATTTAGGCCAATTTACCTTGATTTTATATCAAGATTTCAAAATTGTTATGGATTGACGCCTACAACACAATATTGTTCAGCGATCACCAGTAATTAAATAATGACCACAATATAATATATGGCATGATATCACCCATGATCATATGTCTACGATTCCACCCTTATTACATCACCCTGCTATATTACTTTCTCCTAAAATCGGGGCACCGTTCGAACCATGTGTCGTCTAAACCAAAGTAATCTAGTTTTCATTATTCATGGCATGTTTAAAACATAGCTTGCATTTAACTATAAAACATTATCATGTTTTAATAAACCAAATAATACATGCGTTAATTATAAAACTCGTCTAAGTAAAACATAACAAGACTCACCTAACATATCTTATTTCTTCTCACGTACGCACGTAAGCTACAATCCCTCGGGTTCCGGTCCTATAAATAGTAATTCAAAATTTAGTACTACGCCACATTTGTTTCCTTGTAAATATTATTTTTTGGGCAAAATTCGTCTAAGGATAGAAGGAGTATAAAGGGTATCGAGAGGGATAAATTTTCTTGAAAAAAATATTTTTCGGAAAAATTTGACTAAGTGAAAAAAAATAAAATTTAAAATATTATTTTTCTCAAATTATTTTTTTTTTATAATTGTTCTTCATATATTAAATATTTAAAATTGATTTTACAGAATTTTATTACAAGGTATACCTTCAATAGCTAGAAGAATCACTTTTAAAATAATTATCGAAAATCATTTTTTTACTAAAATTAAAATTAAAATTTTTAATTTAATAGAATTTCTTTTTATTTTTATTGAATTCAAATGGGGGGTATTTTAATATTTACACTGTAAACTTAAAATAAAAAGAAAGTTAAAGTTTATGACTTTACTTTACTATTTTCAATTGAA
>BRYE01000014.1:9248655-9263655 GCA_030159115.1 Actinidia arguta var. hypoleuca | reverse complement strand
ATGGTGACGTGGGGGATATGGTATGGGCAGGGTCAGGACTCAGGGGGTTGGTAAAATAAATCTTCCCATCGAATCATATATTATCCAAGTCAAGGTTGTGACGTTCTGCCCGTCGCGACTGTATTTCATCTTTGGTACTTTTTGCCTCTTTCTTTGTCATCAACCCCTGTAAAGACTAAAGACCCTATGCAAGGTTTATGTTTGGGTGGGTCGCATCAACTTTTGTATTGACATCTAGGGCACCGGTTTTTGGAGAGATTCGATTTCGAACTCCAGACATGGGAAATAAATTAGACCTCGAGTCTTTTCCCGTTTGAACCAAACTTTCTCGGGTTACCCTTGGTGTTACCGTTGTATAAACCCATGTGAGAAAACATGTTTGTTCACCATCATGATAAGTGGAATAAGGTTAGCGTGTGCAATGAAGTGGACCCTCTTTATTGAGAAATATTCTAATCTTTGAATTTACATCGAGAAAAAAAATTCAGAATTCAAAATGAATTATGTGTGAATTTTATATAAATAAGTGAACCTGAAATATTTATTTTAAATTTAAAAAAAAAATTATGAAACCGTATTAGTCTCCTTTTATTTCAATTAATTAAGGAATAAGTATTAATCCACCCACATTGTCAAGTATTCGTGAATTTAGCTAATTGTACTACTTACATAATTGGTTGAAACAATAGAACTTAAAACACAATTCAATAAATCTCATCAATTCAATCCATCACGTAAATAATTAAAATTGGACTCCCTTTCGGGGTTGCTTTGTCTGTCATCTATTTATGTGCCTGATCATCTCTTCACATACAACTTTAAACACAAATCAGTGACATCCATCTGAAGAAGCCCTGAAATATAGGGTCGTACTTATGTGGGATTTGGAGTTGATCCCAATTTGTAATGACTCATGAGGATCAGGGACCAAAAACCAGATGCAGTTTTGACAAACAATGGTACAAATATGGGGTCAAAATGTCATCGATCATATTTGGGGCCAGTTTGAATCGTGCATTTTTTTAATCGTGATCAAAAATTTATATATTTTCGATTCTTCTTAAGAGAAATTCGAAAATGATTTTTTCATCTGTATTGAACTTTTTTTTGAAATAAGTGATAATTTTTAGATTTCAGATTCTTATTGTCAAGAGAAATTAAAAAAATATAAAATTTTGATCAGACGGTAACAAAAATTCACTAAAGACATCAAACTCAAAAATCAAAGAGCCAAAAAAACCAATCACTCAAACTGAGCCTTAGAGTCATTAGGGAAGACCATCTCCGCAATACATTCCCTATTTTTTAAGAAATTATTTTTTACTACACACTCCAACTACATGTGCAAATTGGGCTTGGCCCAGTGAGCCACGCACATGACCTATACAAAGCAGAAAATGATTTTTCAATTTTTTTTGTGTGATAAAAATATTTTTTTAATTTTTAGTTAACTTTTATCCAAACTAAATAAAAAAATTATTTTTAGACTTCTCTCATTAAGAGGAACCGAAAAATATAAGATTTTGATTGAACAGTTAAAAAATACACTAAGAACAAAAAAAATCTAATATTTATACTAATTTAAAAACTTCAATGTGGTCTTGTGTTTGACATATAACTATTTTCATCAATAAATTCTAATGGATGTGGACAAAAAAGTCCGCATTGTGACTGATTCCAATGTTAATAATTTAATATGTTCAAATTAAAACATCAAAAATGAATTTAGAATACTGATAAAAAATAAAAGTAATAAAATAAAATTTACCCAATAAAACAAAAATCGCTAAATTAGGTCGTGGTGCAAACTTGGCCTCACTCAGAGTCAGAGCGCGTCGAAGTGTAAAGTGAATGGCACGCGCTATAATGCGAGTGGAAGTTGATGGGCAGGTAAGGGAACCAATTAAGATGACCCGAGTTTTAAGGGCTCAAAAAATTTGCCGACCAATTCCCGATGGAAGAAGAGAGAGAGAGATGCCTCGTGGCCGACAGCTATACGGTGGTGCTCCACCTTGCATGTGTTTTGACTTGTTAACTGCACGTGATCTCCTCCTCAAATCCACCTGCAAAATGGTACAAATACGACGTAGCACAATTTCAGCCATTGTTCACAGCCAACGGTTCTCTCCTGTTTCGGTGACGTCCAAAATAATTTCCATAGGCACCTTTGGCACCAGTCTCTCTAAGAGATCGGATTCTTTAAAGTGCGAGTAACGTGGAGTGTTTTTAGAATATATATAAAATAATCTCATTTTGTATATTTTAAGAATAAAATGTCATTATTTTAATTAATTATAAAATTACATTATTTTATGATCAGGATCCAAACGACGTTGTTGGTCCTGGAGTGTACAAAACGACGTTGTTTCGTACACTCCACGCTACTCGCACGTGGAATAAATTTCTTTTGATTTTTTTTTTTTGAAATGTTTTGATTACTAAGTTTTTTTATTTTTAATTAATGTTTTTTACTATTTGATAAAAAAATTATATTTTTTAATTTTTTCTTGACGAGAGGAGTCTAAACATATGAAAAAATTATCTTATTTGAAAAAACCTTCACTAAAGATAAAAAAATTAAAAAATAACTCTTTTCGTCTTTAATAAGCTTTTTTTAAATTAGATAAATTTTTTATATTTTCGAATTCTTTTCATCAAAAAAAATCCAAAAAGTATAAATTTTGATCAAACGGTAAAAAATATTCACTAAAGACGAAAAACACTAGAAAACCAAGGCAACTAAAAGAACCAAAAAAAAAATTATTATCCCAAATTAGACCATTTCAGCCAAATTATAAATTCTATTTTTGCTATACATTTTTTTAAAGTTAACTCCACAGTCTCTCTATTATAGAAAATAAAAAAAAATAGATACAAAAAAAGAATTTCCTAGTTAAAAATGACTAAAAACTATAGTAGTATTAAATTTGTGAATTATTTTAGCTAATCTAACGTGAACACTTTCTAACATTTTACTAGTTAAATTACCTAAATAAGCATTTTAGCTAGTTTGGTGCGATGATCTAAGAGCATTCATATTACCCTTGCTATATTTGAGTCCAATTTTGATTTTAAACTGATCTATTTAAAATAAGATTTCATCACTTTTATCCTCTAAACTATTTTGTTTTTTCAACTTTGTATTTGAACTATCAATTGCATATATCTATTTCATCCATAAACTTTTAAATTTAGGTGTTTTCTCTCTATTATTTCCGTTTGAGTTTTTTGATTTATAAAAAGGGTATTGAATTTTTTTATCAAGTAATAAATCTAACTTACTTTGATAAAAATAAAAAATTTACACAAAAATATTTGACATTCAATATAATGTCTACGTTTTTTTTATTTTTTATAATTTTTTGTTCAGGTTTTAAACCAAGCCTAATTTACAAACCCTCTTTGTTTCTAAAAAGTTTGTAAGATTTCACGAGATATGGTGGAAAACGAAATATTGAATCATCCATGGTGACTAACTTTTAACACAACGGTTCCATGTCTCAAACCCTAATGCCCAAATTCATTCTAACCACGACGAACAAAAATATTCTTATACTCTCTATACTTTCTCAATTTCTTACTACACCTTTACAAACTCTGGCAACTACCATCAGCAGCAACTTTTGGCTAGTCACCGACTTTTTCGGTGAATTCCACAGTAAAACTTTACTATTTTAATATTTTATGAGCAAAAAATAAATAGTGACATTGAAGTGTTTAGATATTGTGGTAATCTCTAAACAAAAAACAAATAGTGAAGCTTTACTCCTTGAATATTATGTAAACAAGAAATTTCGATATTACAAGTTTTTACTGTTTGAATAAAATGGATAACTTGTACACACTCCATTTGCCGATCCTATGACTTGGGGACCCGCCTAGTCCGATGATGACAATCACATGACAACTCAGAATCCGATGAAGGATTAGCAATCACCACCGCTATCAACTCTTGATTTTCCACCCTTTATCACCCCCTATTGGGCCCAATGTGAAGATATTTTCAAAAAGAAAAAAATGGTAATTTTCAAAAAAGGTCTTAATTCTCTGTTTGGAGTTTCATTAAATTTGTGACTTCTGAAGTTGAAGACTTTTCATTCTATGCCTCTCTCTTTCTTCAACATACATCAATATATTTATGTGTATATGTGTGTATATATATATCTACACTATCTATAAAGTAACACTCAGTTTTGTGTATATTTTAATTTGCCACTCCGTCATGTTTTTTTATTTTAAAATTACCCTCATTATCAACTATTTCTGAAAACACTCTAAACTAATAGTAAAAGTAAAAATATAAAACTATAAAACTCATCTCACTGTTTCGTGAAAAATACCTATTTTTCTCAAATTAGTATTTTTTTAAAAAAATTCGTTGCTTGCACACACATTGTGTGCGACTCCAAATCTAATATGAATTACTATATGTCAAGCTTTGTAATTAAAGCAAATGCTAATGAATACCATGAGACATTGGTTAAGACTTTTACATTCATTAGAATTTTGAAAAAACAATAAATGTAAATATATTTTATGTATTCTTATCTAATGAGAAATGGACAATAGCTGACAAACCCTAAATGGGTTACATGCCACATGGAGGTAACTTCATATCTGTAAGGGGAGCAAAATATACAATGACAGAATTTGGCCTTACTAGGGCAGGGGCCTCTACCGAGCTATCTCTATGAAGTAAGTTCGATGGTCATATACGTTTGAGCTCGATGTAGACACTATCCAAGACAATACCTTGTCCAAGTTAAGGCTACCACTACTCCCGAGTTGTCGCTACTTAGTAAGCTCGATAGGATAATCGAGTCGGAGCTTGAATAAGGGGCAACGGCTGACAATAATCCCGAGGGATTTCAATGGACAAAAGGTGACTTTCACGTTGAAATTTCTTGTGACAGCCCCCATACCCAGATGGAGACGTCAGCGACATGATGATAAGCTATCAGTCAGGCTCTAGGAGCATGGCTGTGTCAGCCGCCTACTCATTGACATAGCACTTGGTGCGTATGAGTATGCGCCTAGTGTGTCAAGGCACGCGTTGAGCTGTATTATACAAAGTCAGCCCTTCTTTATTTCAAAGGTACGCATATTTGGGCTAAGAGAACAAATACTCTCTCTCTCTCTCTCTCTCTCTCTACATTCTCTGGTCATCTAACTTAAATGTCGAATAGTAGCTTCCCGAAAATAGCTCCGGCTGTCGATTTTACTATTTTGGTATTATAGCTTGGATACTGTTGGACGATGGTTTAAAGCTACCTACGTAGCCATAGAGCCACCACGAGTGTCTATCCTCAATTTTCTTCCTCTCATCATTTAAACACATCACCACAGAATTGGCGTTGTCTATGGAAAATCAATTGTAGACATTCGTAAAGCCAGTTTTGATGGCATTGCAAAGTAGCTACCGTTTCGGCAGTCTCAAAACTCTCAGAGAGACCACTCATACACCAAAAACTCTTGGGCATAGAGGGAGTAAACTACTGGACGATGCTCAGAGGGTGGCCAAGGCCACCTCCGGGCAGAATCTAGGTCGATTGCTTCCTAGGAGAGCAGATAGCCAAGATATAAGCATCCAACGCCTCCAAACACAGTTAGCCAAAATGGCACAAATTTTGATTGACAATAGGACGATGAAGCTAGCCCAAGCGGCAGGGGCAGGACAATCTGAAGTCAGGATTAAAGAACCAACCCTGACGCCTTGGGAAGGTCAGAATAGGAGACAACGTAGATACCAAGTTAGCCTAGAGAGCCGAACAGACAACAGATCTATAGCATCCAGCAAGCGGAGAAGATCACCTAACCGAACTAAGTCTAATGTGGATCTCCACTCAACGCTCAACACTAAATGAGATCGAGAGGGAGACTTGTGTACTAAGCTCAATAGCTAAAAAACGATGGCAACAAGTAAGGTTATCTTTCCTGTAGGATCGGTAGCCCGCACAGTCAGGAGCGAGCTTAGGGAAGCCATCCCTAGGTACCAAATGCCATTCTCTAGGGATATATAGGGAATGGACCCACCAGAGAAGTTCACGTCACCGAGGTTCACACTGTACGATGAAAAGTTAGACCCAACATCTCACATTAGCCACGTTAGACAAATGATGGCCCTCTGAACCACATGGATGCCCTGATGTGCTGGGTGTTTCCATCAAGCTTGGGGGACTTCGGATTGAAATGGTTCAACAAACAACCCGCGGGTCAATCGAAAGCTTCCATCAGCTCACTGAGTCGTTCATAGCTCAGTTCGTTATAAATACGAAAGCACCGAAATGCATTGGCTCTCTTTTGACACTCAAGAATGGTAAGAATGAATCAATCCAAAATTACAACAAGCGATACTGGAAAACGTATAATGAAATTGAAGGAGGATCTTCGTCTGGGCACTATTCACAAGGTTGGGGGTCTAAACTACCAGATCTAAAGAATAAGATCTGGGGAGAGATCTGAATGATCAAACAAATGAACGAGGTCCTCTCGATCCAATCAACGGAAATGAAGTTGAGACAGACGATATCTAAACGAAGAAGCATCACTTTCACCAAAGCTGACCTGGAAAGGGTGCAACATCCTCATATTGACCCCCTGGTCATCTAAGTCAGGGTGAATAATTATGACATGAAGAGGATCTTGGTGGATATAGAAAGCTCAATTGAGGTGATGTATTATGACATCTTTAAACTACTTAAGCTTTCACAATCAGACTTGAAACCAGCCTGAGCTCCACTGGTTGGATTTAATGCTCAATCTTACTGGCCCTTAAGAACTGTGACCGTAAAAGTTTAAGCTGGTTCCCAAGAACTAGTGATAGAGTTTGTTATTATGGACATGCCTTCCCCGTATAATGGAATTGTTGGCTGAAAGTCATTGCACAAGATAAAAGGATAGCTTCCACGTTACACTAAGTCATCAAGTGTGCCACCCCCGAGGTGAAGAAACCCTTTATGGAGATTAGGTAGTGGCCAAACAATGTTGCCTTGCTACGGTCTCCACTAAGGCAGCCATGAAAAAGGTACAACTGATTGAGGTGGAGCATGAGGTTCTGGATGACATAGGGAGGGACCCCAAAGCTAAGATTGTGGAAGACCTAATACGCTATAAGTTGGATGAGCCAAGCTTGGATCATTTCTTTCTTACCAGTGCAAACTGGGAAAAACGAGAGAGAACTGAGCTCATCTAGTTCCTTATAGCTAATATCAAGGACTTCACATGGATACCTTACGAGATGCCTGGGATTGATCCCAACTTAATCAAACATGAGCTAAACGTCATGTTCGATGCCCGACCAGTGAAACAATGAGGAAGGAGATCCGTAATCGAGCATGTAGATGCAGTGATCGAGGATGTGAAAAAGCTAAATGAGGCAAGAGAAATAATAGAAGTTCGCTCCCCGAGCTGGTTGTCAAAAAATAGATGTGGTAAAGAAGAAGACTGGCAAATGGAGAATCTTCATAGACTTTACAAGCCTCAACTGGGCTTGTCCAAAGGATTGCTTTCCTTTACCAAAAATTGATCAATTAGTGAACTTTACCTCGGGTCATGCTCGAATGAGCTTCTTGGATACGTACCAAGGTTACCATCAAATAGCAATGCACAAGTTCGATCAAGAGAAAACTGCATTCATCACCCTGGGCAGCAATAAAAGAACAAGTATTGGCTGATTTTGTAGCAGAGTTCTCACCCGGAGCTGTAAGTCCAGGGCAAGGTTGCCTTGTGTCTATACATAGAGAAGGGGAAAGCTTAGATGCAAGATCTTCTAAAATTCAATCAGTACCTAGGGATTAAGAGATTGTTCGAGAACCACCATAAAATGCTGAAACAACTGCTGATGGCGAGATGTCTGAGGTTCTAGAGATTATTGAAGAACTAACTCAGATCAATCCCATGTTTTCTTGGAAAAATTTTGTTGATAGAGTGAGAAATAGCTTAGGTGCAGGAGCAGGTGTAGTATTGAAAAGCCAGAAATGAGTAATTTTTTAACATTACCTCAAACTGAATTTCTCTACAACAAACAACAAAGCCAAATACGAAGTCTTTATTGCAGTACTCTGATCCACCAGCAAACTAAGGTTCCCGAGCTCCATATATTCAGTGACTCAAAATTGGTAATCAACCAAGTCACAGGAATATTTGAAGCTTAAGGGGCCAAGATGGCCAAGTATTTGGCAGTGGCAAAGAACCTCTTTACTGAATTCAAAGTAGTAAAAATTGAATAAGTAGATAAGGACTTAAATTCACATGCAAATGCTCTGGCAGGCTTGGCATCATTTTTTTAAGGGGAGATAGGTCGAACCATCTCTATCGATTTGATCTCGGCCCCTAGTCATAAAATGTCGCAGGAATTCATCTTAGTCAACACTGAGCTAGGACTGAGCTAGATAGATCTAATTGTGAACTTTATACGACATGACAAGCTTTTAGAAGACAAAAAGAGAGGTGCACAAACTCTGGATAAAGGCAGCACGATTCTGGATTCCGAGAACTTGTACAAAAGATCGTATTTGGGATCCTACCTACTTTGCGACCACCTGAGCTTGGTCGAAGACGTACTTTTGAAATTCATGAAAGCATTTGTGGACTATACTCAAGGAGAAGATCATTGGCTCACTGAGCTCTGACTCAGGGCTATTGGTGGCCATATATGCAAAAAGACACCCAAGTGTATGTCCGTAAATGTACAAAGTGCCAACTATTCTCCCCCTTAATTCATCAGCCAGTAAGGTACTTGACCCCTCTCACTAGTGCATGGCCCTTTGCCCAATGGGGGATGGACATTGTGGGTGGGGCTCTTGCCGCCGAGCTCTGGGGAACAAGAAGTTTTTGTTAGAGGCAATGAACTACTTTACGAAGTGGGTGGAGGTCAAACCACTGGCCCAAATCAGAGGGATGAACATGATGAGATTCATCTGAAAAAATATTTTTTCCAAGTTCGGCATCCCCACGGCATTTGTATTGGACAACGACACTCAATTCATTAGCAAAAAAGTTAAAGACTTATTGGGAGAGTTGAAGATCGAGTTTTATAACTCGACACTGAGCTACCCATAGTGCATCAGGAAGGCCGAGGCAACCAACAAAATAATAATGAACGGGATCAAGAAAATACTTTAAAAAGTCAACGAAAAATGGGTTGAGTAACTGCCAAACATTTTGTGGGCATATCAGACCACACCGCGGAAAGCAACAAACAAAATGCCTTACTCTCTAGCTTTCAGATTCAAAGTTGTAATCCCCCTAGAGGTTAGTTTATCCACAATACGGATTGAGGCATACGACGTTAGTCACAATGAATAAATCTTAGCTCAAGACCTCGACCTTGTTGACGAGCGAAGGGAAAACGCGTTGATAAGAATTGCTGAGTATCAGAAACAATTAGCCAAAACATACAATTAAAAGGTCCAACATCAGCAATTTTTAGTTGGCGACCTCATTTTGAGGAAATTTGTTAAAAATACCAAGAACCCGATGGATGGAAAGCTCGACCCAAATTGAGAAGAACCCTACAAGATAGTCTAGCTCGCAAGAAAGGGCGCTTACTACCTTGAAGATCCTGAAGGTAAACAAGCTCCAAGACCTTAGAATTCAAACAACTAGAGGAAGTACTACCATTAAAATGTAATTTTTTCGACCGAGTTTGAATTTATATCAAACACACTTGTAAAAACTTTTGACTTGCTAAAACATGAACTAAACTATCAGGACAAGCTATTATAAGAAAAAAGTTAGTCGAGATTTGAATTCTTGCAAAAGTATTTTTAGAAAAAATTTAGGAAAGTGCTAGTCGAGCTCTATGCAACCTTTGAGCTCTATCCCACGAGAGTTGCCAAGTATATTTGGAAAAATATAGGGAAGCGCTAGCCGAGCTCTACGCAAGCTCTGAGTTTTGTCCCAGGAAATGTCAATTCTGCCGAAGTATACTTAGCAAAAACTTGAAAAGAGTTCGCCAAATTTCATGCGAGATTCGAATTCTGTCTCCCGAGTTTTGCCTAGGTACATAGAAATAATTTGGAGAAGAATTAACCGAGCTTTGCATGAGCTCTGAATTCCATCCCATGAATCGAACAACATAAAGGGGTGAAAACTCTCAGACAAAAAGTGGAATGCAAACGAGGTACCAAAAAAAATTTTATTCAAGCATAGAGTTGTTCAAGTACAAAAATGTTCAAGCAAAGAGCTATTCAAGTACAAAGATATTCAATTATAAAGCTGTTCAATTACAAGTATAGAGCTTTTTGACTAGGGGAAGTCTACTATACCACACCGATGAGACTATACTCATAAAACATATGCTACTCGCAACAGATTGTTCATTAGAAACAAATTCTCCTTTAGATAATAAACAATATGCTACGAATAGCCTATTATTTATAAGCTATAAAAGAGCTTGTTGCCTTTAATGGCAATTCAATTTGGCCGAACTTTTGGGGACAGAAACAAACTAAGAAATGGCTAGGAGTTCTGGGGACCACTGAATTTATAGTGGTGAAAAGAAGACAAACGGACCACCATTAATGAGAAAGGCCAACGGACTTCCATTAATGTAAAAGGCCAAGAGACCAGCATTAAAAGAGGAAGATGAATCTCCATCAAAAAAGAAGACATCTGAAGTAGCGAAACGTGCATCTGGAGAAGAACTTTTCGCGGGCTAACTGTCATCCACAAGCCAACAGGAGACAGACACGTGGCAGTTCCCACACCATGAGTCACATCAGGTTTGAACATAAAAATACTTAGCAAAAATTTATGGGATGAGTTAATCGAACTCTAAGTGAGCTCCAAACTCTATCCCACTTGGTTTACTAAATGTACTTGGAAAAAATCTTTGGGAAAGAGCTAGCTGAGCTCTGTCCCACGGATTTTGCCCAAATATACATAGCAAAAATTTAAGGAAGTGTTAACCGAGCTCTATGTGAGCACCGAGCTTTGTTCGACAAGAGTTGCCAAGTATACTTAGCAAAATATAAGGAAGTGCTAGTCGAGCTCTACGCAAGCTCTAAGCTCTATCACATGAATTGTGCCAAAGTATACTTAGTAAGAATTATTTAGGGAAGGGTTGGCCAAAATCTATGCGAGTTCCGAGCTCTATCCCTCAAGATTTACTAATTACACAACAAAACTTTTAAGGAAGAAATTAGCCGAACTCAATGTGATTTCCGAACTTCGTCCTATGAATATTGCTCAAGTATACTTAGAAAAAAATTTAGAGAAGAGTTAGCCGAATTATATGCTAGTTTCGAGCTCTATCTCTCGAGGTTTGCTAAGTGCACTTAGCAAAAATTTCAAGGAAGAAGTTAGCCGAACTCAATGTAAGTTTCGAACTCTATCCTGTGAATATTGCTCAAATATACTTAGAAAAAACATTAGGGAAGAGTTAGCCGAATTCTATGCGAGTTCTGAGCTGTCTCTCGAGGTTTTCTAAGTGTAAGTACACTTAGACAATGAAAAAGAATGAAAGCACACAAATAATAAGCCTCGTGCAAATAAGCTGAAAAGTGAAAATGGAGTTCTATTACGAATCTTAAATAAAAGAGTTCTTTACAAAGTTCATACAAAACAAAGCAAGCAGGGCGCATTAGAGCTCTAGAGGAGGATCCTGGGTTGCAACTTCCCCAGCTCCCTCCGCGGTTGTTTTTCCAGCTTCTTCTACGATAGCTTCCCTTGTGGGCTTGGCAGTTTCATTTGTTAGAGCCTCTTCGTCATCCTCCATGGCAAGTTGGTTCACATACTCCTCCTCATTGAACCCAGGAAAGATCATGGGCGAGTAGGGCTCAAGAGACTCAGGAAGCTCGGATGTAGGAGCAGTCTTAGCCCATGCTGGGTTTTCCTCAGGAATGTCGATCTCTGTTAGGTAAGCAAACCACCCCTCCATGTAGATCCCAAGATGGAGCTCAATGACTTGCCTGTTATAGTTGTCCCTTACTCGACTGATCCCCCTATTGAAGACCCGCTCATAGACAGGGCCATAGGCTACTGCCTAAAACTCGGCAAGATCTTGCAATGCCTTGTCTTTCTTAGCCCCAACAGCAACAGCCTCATTCTGAGCCTAGGTTATAGCCGCATAGCTGGCATCCAGGGCCTATTCAACAGCAGTCAAATCTGCCTTCAGCTGATTGGTGGCAGCCAGTGCGAGCTTAGCCTTATTTAGTTTAGACTCAAAGCTGCCCACCTTCTTCTTTGCTCTCTTTAGCTCGGTTGACTACTCCTTCATGTGATCTAAGATGGCCACAACTCTTTAGAGGCTCTACAAGGCCTAGACATAGAAAAATGTCAAGTATTAGAAGTGCAAATTGAAAAGTACCGAGAGCAAAATGCTTACCTGGACTTGCTACATCACTAGCAGATCCCTGATCGTCTTCGAGCTCTTCTCTGCAATGGCAACGACATCGTTTGGCAGCAAGATTGCCCACATAAGGGCCAAGATGGTGTCATGATCCTTGGCAGAGTCCGCCACCGTTTCTTGTTTGCCGAGCTCACAAGCGGAGAACTCAGACTTCCACAGCTCGACGTTTGCACCCGAGGAAGGGAGGAAGGTCAAGCTCATTTCCCTTGCCTCCTTCTTGGACCTCTTGGACGTGTCCACCGTGAGCACCAAACTCTACCCCAATAAGGTTACTTACTGCCAAGGAACAAATATCAGACCCTTCTATTGCCTCGAACCCAACTCGGCAATAAAAGGGTCTGAGGGGCAAAACCTTTAGGCCACTTATCCTATAGGGCAGCCTTAACCTATTTCACCAAGGAAAAATGAGCCAAGGGTAACCCAGTTCACAGAAACACAAAACTCCAATAATGGCGAACAAACCAAGGTCAGAAACTCGAGATACAATAACAAACTAGCAATAAATTCAAAGAAGAATCCAAAAAATTAAGCACGGGAATATAAATACAAAGTAACCCCTAAGCACAGAAATGCAGACAAAAAATCGAGTGCAGATCATAAAAAAGCATACGAATCACAGAAAGAAAATGAAATAAAGACCAGAAGCTTACCAAAGCTAAGCTCAGAAGGAAACCAATATCACAAAGGTCAAAGACCAGCTGCTGGGAACTAGAATGGTGGTCGAACAGATGTTCGGACAACAATAGTAGGCGAAGGGGTGCTCTTTCTCTCTCTAGAATGCTTTTGAAGGTTTGTAACATGGTGATGGAAGCTGGAAAGCAAACAAACCCTAATAAGGAAGGTGACGAGGTGGGAAGGAAGTCAAAACGTGTCTTAGTGAGTGCGTAGGATCACGCACCAATAACCACCTCTTGAAACCTATGGGACACGATCACGTGGCAATCACCCAGCTGCGAGTCCACACCAAATGAGCCCTAAGGGCATGTGGGGGACCTAGGCACCCATACTCAAATGTGCTCGCAGACTAACCAAACCTGGATGCATGGATCAACATTTATGATGGAATTACGGACTCAGACAGAAGAAAGAAAACTAGTAGGCATCAATGTGCCCACCAAGCACCGAGCTCAAAAAATGAACTTGTTCAGCTCACATGACCTCGCGGGCATCAACCTAGCTCATGCGAACTGAGGGACAATTGTAAGAGGAAAACAATATACAAAGACAGAATCTAGCCTTGCTAGGGCAAGAGCCTCCGTCGAGATATCGCTATGAAGTAAGCTCGATGGTCCTCTACGCCAGTGCTCGATGTAAATACTATCGAAGATGGACCCTATTCGAGTTAAGGCTACCACTACTCCCGAGTTGTCACTACTTAGTAAGCTCGGTAGGGTAATCGAGTCGGAGCTTGGACGAGGGGCAACGGCAAGCGGTAATCCCGAGAGATGTTAGGAGACAAAAGGTGACTTGCATGTCGAAATTTTTTCTGACAGCCCACATATCCAGATGGAGACGTTGGCGTCATGATGACAAGCTACTAGCCAGGCCTTAGGAGCATGGCTAGGTTAGCTGTCTACTCACTGACACCGCATTTAACGTGTATGGGAACGTGCCAAGCTGTAGTCTGTCCGATGACAAGACAGCTAGCGCGTCAAGGCATGCGCTGAGCTATACCATATAAAGTCAACCCTTCTTTATTTCAAAGTTACGCACATATGGGCAAAGAGAGCACATACTCTCTCTCTCTCTCTCTCTCTCTCTCCATTCTTCGGTCATCTAAATTAACCGTCGGAGAGCCATTTTCTGAAAAAAGCTCTGGCGGCCGATCTCACTATTTCAGTGTTGCAGCTTTGATCCTGTTGGACGACGGGTTAAAACTACCCATGCAGCCATAGAACCGCCACGGGTGTCTATTCTCGATTTCCTTTCTCTCATCCTTCAAACACATCACCCCACAATATCCCCTTATAGTTAATTCCAAACTTTGTTGCAAAACAAGCTGTTGGAACTTTCTTTGGGCATTTATTACTAGACAAAAAAATTAATTAGGTCCATGCTTATTTGTAGATCGACCAAGGTCATACAAACCAATTTGGTAGCTTTAACGTCCAAAGTAGTAGAGTATTTAAATTCCTTTCAAGCCTTAGAATACGTCAAATGATTGAACATTGGAGCATATTGACTTGAAAAATAAAATAACACACACACACACAAACACAAACACACACAGAGCTTCATCTTTCTCATTGGCATTTAACATCTCATTCAAATTAACCTATTGGCATCATATATATTTTGGAGAGATTTACCAAACATAAAAAAAAAGAAAAAGAAAAATGAGAAACCACGCAATAACAAGATTGCCTTAAATTTAATTACTTAAAATTTATTTTCTTAATACACGAAATAATTTTTTTAAAAAAATCTGAAAATACCATTTATTTGTAAACTACTCTATTTTTAGTTTTTATCAATAAGTAATTTTAAAAAGCAATTAATCCAAATTATTTATTTTTTAAGTGTTCCTAATCAAAGTGTACTTAAAAAATAAATTTTGGGTATCCAAATTCATTACAAAAATAATGAAGATTTTTAGAAAAAAATATTAAAGCTCAAAAATAAGGTTAATTTTGTCACTTTTGACAAAA
>BRYE01000014.1:9211155-9216155 GCA_030159115.1 Actinidia arguta var. hypoleuca | reverse complement strand
AAGGCTTACCTCGATGGTGTTCCGATATACGTGGTGTAGCCGTTTTATCTTGGGAGAAAGACGCTGGTAAAGTCTATAACACCCTCGGTAGGCAAAAAATCTTTTTTAAGGAGATTGTGTTTGTTGGACTTGACTCGTATCTGTTTGTATCTCATTCCTAATTTTCTTTTTTGTAATTGTAAATTCAGTTTTACTTTATATGCAATTTCTATTAATGAAAATTATTCTTTGGAGGCAGCTTGACCCTGACCCCTAACGGAGGTGACAGAGACAAAAGCTTCATAGGTAGAAACCTGTTTAAGCAACTGTTAAAAGCACCAGAACGATACCGCTTGCGAGGGAAAGGGTTTTTATAGCTACAGTGCTTTTGTTTCTAGTGCAAAGTCTTTTGGGGATTTTGGAAGCACGGTGATGCGTTCACCAGGAAGAGAAAGTTTATTGCTTTTCTTGATTAAACTTCATATGAAACTACTACTTTACCCAAAATTTTTGAAAATTACAAATTAACCCTAATTTTTTCTATAATTGCAAATTTTTTATAAATTTTGAAAAGAATTTTTTTTATAGTTTTTCCCCGTAATTTTGGTAATTACAGATTTTATCCCAAATTTTGAGAATTACATATTTATCCAGATTTTCAAAAAGCTACAATTTTACCCTAGATCTTTGAAAATTATGGTTTTACCCCATATTTTTAAAAAATTATGATTTGAGACCATGGTTTATCGTACACAACTTGACCTTGATTAGTTGTTGTCGAGTTGAGAGGCTATAGCCTTAGGCAGTCATGAGCAGCTTGACCTTGATCGGTTATTGTTGAGTTGATAGGCAACAACCTTGGGCAGTTATGCACAACTAACCTTTGTGGGATAAACTAATTGGCCTATGGAGTGGTCTACTCGATTTATGCTGTGATGCTGCTTAGTTTTTGTTCGATCTGCTCGAGAGAATACATTATGTGCTCAGTATTATAGTCTACATCAGTTATGTGGTCAGCCTGGAGTGATCGACCAATGGACTATCTGTTCACTTAGCCTAAACACACGACATATGGTGTGTTACCTGAACATGTTGTGTTTTGCTCTACAAAGAAAAAAGATAAAAATCACAAGTGCAAGACTTGTGTTGAAGTGAAGTTAACTAGGTCTTTGTTTCATTCGGTTGAAAGAAGTACCGAACCATTGTTTTTAATTCACACTGATGTGTATGATTTAAAGTGTGTCTAAACACCCAATGCAAATAAGTATTTTATTATTTTCATTGATGATTGTAAAAAATACTGTTATATGTACTTGCTAAAGAGTAAGGATGAACCTTTGGACAAATTCGTTTTATATAAGAATGAAGTAGAAAATCAACTTATCAAGAAGATTAAGGTTGCACGAAGTAATCGAGGTAGTGAATATAAATCATTATTTGGTAAATACTGTGGAGAACACGGAATTATCTATCAAACCACTGCACCTCTTCTCCTTAGTAGAATGGAACTGTTGAATAAAAGAATCGTACCTTAAAGGATATGATGAATGCTATATTGGTAAGTTTTGGGTTGCTTCAGAACATGTGGGGTGAAGCAATTATCACCGCCAACTATATTCTGAATATAGTTCCTCCCAAGATGTCAGACGAGAATCCGTATGAGTTGTTTAAGGGTAGGAGACCTACCTATAACTACTTACGAGCGTGGGGGTGTCTTGCGAAGGTGGCTTTACCTCCTCCTAAGAAGGAAAAGATAGATTCGAAAACCATTGATTGTGTGTTCATCGATTATGCATAAAATAGTAGTGCATATACGTATTTCTTGTGTATGAGCCTGTAGTACAAGATATTCACAAGAATACTTACATGGAGTCTAGGAATGTGTTGTTCTTCGAACACATATTTTCATATAGATCCATTGGCGAGTCTAGTTTAGTGAAACAGACTTTGCATCCTGCTGATGATAGCAGTCGAGACCAAGAAAATGAATTTGAAACAGAACTGAGATGTAGCAAGAGAGTTAGAACATCAACATCTTTTGGTCCACGCTTCCTAACTTATATGTTAGAAAGTGAGCCTCAGACATACAAGGAAGCAGTGAATTATCTTAAAGGTTCATTGTGGAATGAGGACATCAAGAGTGAGGTTGACTCCATTTTGCAAAATTATACATGGGAACTGGTGAATTTGTCGCTAGACAGTAAGCCTCTAGGCTACAAATGAATCTTCAAGAGGAAGATGAAAGTACATAAGTCAATTGATAAGTACAAAGCTATACTTGTTATCAAATGATATAAACAAAAAAAAACCTAGACTACTTTGATACTTACTCAACAGTCTCGAGAATTACATCTATTAGGATGATAATTGCGATCACAGCTTTGCAAAATCTTGAGATACATTAGATGGATATAAAGACAACTTTTTATGAATGGAGATTTAGATGAAATAATCTACATGAAACAATCTGAGGGTTTTTCCGCACCTGTAAAGGAAGGGAAAGTCTGTAGACTTGCTAGATCTTTGTATGGTCTCAAGTAAGCACCAAAATAATGGCATAAGAAATTTGACAATGTTGTATTGTCTAATGGCTTCAAAATCAACGAATATGACAAATATGTATATGTCAAGGACACAAATGAATAGTACGTCATTTTGTGTCTTTGATGACATGATAGGTAGTAACGATAAAGTTATCTGATCTACCAAGATGTTGAATTTGAAGTTTGACATGATGGATATGGGCCTTCTATATGTGATTCTAGGTATCAAGATCACTAGAACAATTGGAATCTCACTCTCTTTTAGTAGAGAAATGATATTACTTATGAGTTAATTCATTTATTTAATTATTGAAATTCAGATCTGGTCTTTTTGGTAAAGTATTTATCAAAATGAAGACTAATTATTTTGGTGACTAAAAGATAAATGAATTATGGATCAGAGTGAATTCAATTAGTCTGATTCGATGCAAGGACTCCTGTAGATATAAATCTCCACTTATCTGAAAATAAAGGAAAGCATATTCCAGTTGGAGTATTCTTGTATAATTGAGAATTTAGTGTACAAGGCCTGATATAGCCTACTCAATGAGCAAACTGAGTAGGTGCACAAGTAATCCAGGAAGTGATTTCTAAAAGGTGATAGTAAGGTTGCTACACTATTTAAGATATACTTGTGCTTTTGGACTGCATTACACCAAATTTCCAGTAGTACTATAAGGGTATTACAATGCAAACTGGATATAAGATATGAAAGACTCAAAATTCACAAGTGGATATGTCTTCATGCTTGGTGGTGTAGCAGTGTCTTAGAAATTTTCCAAACCGACGTGCATTACACATTCTACAATGGAATCATAGTTCATTGCTCTAGATAAGGCGACTGAAGATGTCGAGTGTCTAAGCCAATTTCTAGAGGATATTCCAAGATGGTCAAAACTTATATTTGTGATTACCAACCATTGTAATAGTCAATATGTAATTGGTAGGGCACAAAGTAATATGTATAATAATGATAAGTCTATACATATTCTTTGAAGACATAATACCATTAGACAACTACTCTCACGTGAGGTTGTCGCTATTAACTATGTAAGGTCAAAGAAAAAATATCGCGGATTCGTTTAACAAAGGGTTAATCCGAGAGCTAGTTGATCAAGCATCGAAAGAAATGGCTTTAAAACCTAGGAAATAGTAAGGTATCATGAAGAAAAATCTAACCTAGTTGACTGGAGATCCCAATATCTAGTTTCAATAGGACAACCTCCTTGTGTATATCTAAGATAATCATTGTGGAGTTGAATATCTCCTATCCTTTCCTATGATGCACACTGATTGTGGATAAGGTTAAGCGTTGGCTTTTAATGACTCTTTATACTGGTGAGCCAGGCTGGGTATAGTATATACTCATGATAAGAAATCACCTATGTGAGTATAAAAATGGGGCCGCTTTTTTTAGAATTTAGGAAGGCAAAATTCTGGAAAAAATACTTGCAGAATCGGAAGAGTGTTCCATGGCCGAAATGGATACAATAGTGAGAACTAAATTATGTTAGAAGAAGTTCTTGTATGATCTCTAGTGTCTCAATTTACACCACCGACAACATAGTTCAAAATGGGCCCATCCACTGGTTTCTCAATAAATTCGATAGGTTCTCACAAGAGAAGGTTCAAGGCCAAAAACTATCTTATGTAGGAATTATCTATTTTATCTCTCTGAGGTCAACTTTGTATTCTGTGTCGGTTTATTTGTCAATTTTATTCATGGGAGGATTGTTAAAATTTTGGTCTGAATGGAGTTATGCATTGGTAAGGTTCTCATTTGTAGAGATAAATTAGAAAACTCATTTTGAAGATGGATTCCTCCCATCATAGTCCAACTAAGAAAAGAGCTTTTCTTTTAATAATTTAATAGAGACTAGGACTCTAGTCTTTCTTCTCCTATAAAAAAGAGTCGAGGCAGATGTAAAGTTTACACAGTTTTAAGAGTTAGTGTAAAGTTTACACAGTTTACACAGTTTTGGTTTTCGATTTTGAGAGAGAGACAGATGTAGGTTTAATTAGTCAAGGCTTATCTCGGTGGTGTTCCAACATACGTGGCCTAGCTGTTTTATCCTGGAGAAAGACGCCGACAAAGGCTACAACACCTTTGGTAGGCGATGAATCTTTCTTAAGGAGACTGCATTTGCAGAACTCAGCTCGAAAATCTATTTATATCTCATTCCTAATTTTCTTTTTTTGTAACTGTAAATTCAATTTTACTTTATACGCAATTGATATTAATAAAAATTATTCTTTGGAATTCAGTTTTTGCCATAATTTTTCCCAACAAAATACGCATCGTGCCTTACTTGGAGTTTCTTATGTCTTCTATCCGCTTCATCTATTTCATCTAGTGTTGCACTTAATTGTTGGATTAGGAACTTTCTCTTTCCGTAAAGTACAACAACCTATTTGTCTAGCTCAACGAGAGAAAAATATCCTTTTCTCCCATTGTTTCTTCTATCATCAAAGTCTTGT
>BRYE01000014.1:9196155-9206155 GCA_030159115.1 Actinidia arguta var. hypoleuca | reverse complement strand
AGGGTGTTGATTTGGGATGGCCATTTAGTAAATGATTTGTCCATCAAGCACTTGCAGTGAAGGCAAACATAGACCCAACCTCCCTTGAATGAATGCTTACAAATAGAACAAAAGTGGTTGAAATTCTTTTTATTCTCACATAGGATCAAAGGATGTGAGTGATTCATTAACGGTTGATCATTCCCAAGTTCATAATTTTGGTTAGACTTTCTAGGCCAAAATTACACTCCCAACATCAAAAGGCAAATCTTTGAACTCATTCCCACAAGCGTTGCACCAACTCAAATGGTTGTCTATTCGAACAAAAGGGTGAGTGGGTGTTGTGGGTGAAAAGGATGTTCGATCTGGGAAGGCCATTCAACTCACGATTCGTCTAGCAAACACTTGGTGTAAAGGCAAACATGGACCAAACAATCCTCGAAGGGTTTTCTATAGGTAGAACAAGGAATGTTAGTGATGAGTAGTAAAATCTTTACCTGTTGAAGATCTGAAGTAAGTACCTCGCCAGGACATCATGTCGCCACATCCCACCTCATCATTTCAACAATAGGATGCCATCTCCTCCTTTGTGTTGCCAATCCCAAGTTGTTTACCTAAACTCCATCATTAGGCCGAGATGAATATTAGACTCCATCTCTACCAGGTCTCCTACATTCGTAGTGCTGTCTCCATTTGGCAATCTACTTCTTTTACTCTGAAATCCTCGGGCACGGCTTTGTTATTTGGCTGTCCGATGATTTTGTCGTGGTCTTCTTGCATGACTGTACATTTTCCATCTACAAAAGGTTGTTTACCCTCCACAAGAAGAGGGTAACTACACTCTTACTCTTAGAGCTTTAACTCAATTACTATTTTGTTGTGTTCTGTCTAGATCATTCACCTCGATCTCATCTCCACGTCGGAGGGGTTTGTAGTGGCCTCACCCCGGCCAATAACATTTGTTCCCTTACGTAGGTCGCCGAAGTCAATACCAAGCTTATGAGCAATTTTGACTATTGGTTGCTCATCCCAGATTTTTACCACAATAATTTGGCACCATTTATGGGAATGACAGTTTTAATACTCTATGCATCTGCGTAGTCGCTTATTTTCTAAATCGAGTACCAACAACCCTTTAGATAATAGAGCACATCCAATGGCGAACACTAATCAAGCTTCGAATCTCGAAAACATTCATTGTGAGATGCATGGAATCGTTGAGTAGATCAAAATCATGAATAAGATAAATGCTCACATGGTACAACACCTCGCCACAAACAATCATCCCCCTTCCACCACACCTGCCCCAAAAAATGCAGATTGATCTTGTTGTTCTTACTAATTGGGTGACCAGGATTCTCAGAGTCTCCATAGTACTGGTCAGGGGCATTCAACCAGGAGTCGTCCATGCCAGTTGGCAAGTTTGTACTCTAGATGAGGAAAAAGTTCCATCATGTTAGAGTCTCAGTCATCTAGCCGAACTCAGGATACGGTGGGCAAAGAAACTAGGAGAAGGGGTAGATCACCTCATCGGGATGAACAAGCACATAGGCGTCGCTATAAGTTCACTACCATAAAATTTAAAGACCTGGATGCTCAGATTGATGCCATCAATACCAGCGTAAACGCCCCAGTTACTATAGACCCCTTGATAAGGCAAATTAAGCCTCCATTCACAGAATGAGTAACGAGAGTCAAGGTTTCATCCATATTCAAATTACCATCCCAGCTCAGGGTATACGAAGGGAAGACAGATCCCATGGATCACTTGGACTCGTACAAGAACTTAATGATGCTTTTAGGGGTATTCAGATAAGGTAATGTGTAAAGCTTTTTCAACAACTTTAAAGGGGCCACCAAGATCATGGTTCAAAAAATTGTCTTTTAGAACCATTGATTTGTTTGGTGACTTGAGTAGGCTTTTTGTCGCCAATTTCATTAGCTATAGAGTTAAGCAGTAGAATACTTTCCATCTATTCACAATCCACCAGAAAGATTGGGAGAGCTTGAAAGATTAAGTCAGGCAATTTAATCAGGCTGTTTTAGAAGTGGAAAACCCTAGTGACAAAGTTGTGGTCATGGCAATGATGGAAGGTCTATGTCTAGGCCCACTATTCAATTTCCTCTCCCAAAGGGTCTCTAAAACCTTGTCAGCACTCCAGAGCAATGCCGACAAGTACATTGCAGCAAAAGAGTTGGCAGAGGCCAAGCATAGAAGGCGACGAAGGGATGATCACAAGAGAAAGTAACCTAATACCCGATGAACGGACTGTAGGGGTGAGTTGAAAAGTAAAAGGTCTGAGCGAGAGGCAATGAGACAAATTAACGAACGACATCCTTGAACTCGACCTCATCGACTCGACTTGATGTTGCCTCCTTTCAAAGCCCCTATAGCCCAGGTACTCATGGAGATCAAGAATGAGGACTTTATGAAGTGACCTGGGAAGATTAAGACCAACCCACTCCAAAGAAATAAGAATAAGTATTATGAGTTCCACAATGATTACAGACACAATACATAAGAGTGTTTTCAACTGCAGGAGCAGATAACTGATCTGATCAAGAGAGGATACTTGAGGAAGTTTGTCACATGACATGGGATATGTTGATAATAGGCCAACAAAAAGTGATATCCAAATTATCTATGGAGGATTTGCATCAGAAGGATGTTCAAGCTTATTCCGAAAAAGGCATTTTAGAGAGGCGAATATGTGAGTAGAAGAGGAGGTTTAAAACCTCTCCACACCTATGACTAGAGCTCTCCAATCCATCACCTTCACTAATGAGGATTTGAAAGGCTTACATTTCCCCCATGATGACGCGTTGGCCATATCTGCCATGATCACCAATTTTAATGTTTAGAGGATCTTGATTGATAACGGGAGTTCTACTGATATTCTATTCATCTTGGTATTTGACAAGATGAGGATAGAGTGAGATAGGCTCCACCCATTTCACACCCTCTAGTTGGATTTGGAGGGGGCTCAATAAATCCCCTCAAGTAGATCAAGTTACCCTTGATCCTTGGGGTGGAACCCCACCAGACTATAGTATGGGATCATTTCATCGTCATGGATTGTCCTTTGTCCTACAATGCAATCTTATGTCGCCCCACCTTAGGAAAATCAAGGGCATAACATCTATCTATCACTTGACGATGATGTTTTCCACTTTAACTAGGATAACTGAGGTAAGAGGTGACCAACAAGTTGCTAGGCAGTGCTTAATAGCAATAATTAAAAATAACTCCACTCCAAAACCAAGTGCCAAACAGCAACTACAGATAGACAATGCTGAGATAGAGGCGAGAGAGATGAAATAGAGGATATGCCCCTTGCTGATCCTTGAGAGACAGAAAATACCAAGCCTCTGGAGGAAGTGGTCCCAATTTTTATACTTCCCAACTATTCAGATTGTTATGTTATGATTGGAACTAAATTGATTGAAGAATTGCAAAATGTTTTAGTAGAATTTTTGAAGAAAAATTATGATATATTTGCATGGTCGTAGGGTGACATACTAGGAATAGATCCCCATATCGCCATTCATAAGATTTTCACTAATCCTAATCATTCTCTAGTCTGCCAAAAAAGAAGAAAATTTACTCTTAAACGTTTGAAGGTCATAGAAGAGGTGGCCAAGCTCATTAAGGCCGGTGTCATCAGAGAATCCCATTATCCAGTTTGGCTGTCCAACATCGTCATCACCGCTAAAAAGGGTGGAAAATGGAGGGTGTGTGTTGATTTTACCGATCTAAACAAGGCTTGCCCTAAAGATAGTTTTCCTCTACTAAAGATTGATCTGATAGTTGATGCAACCTCCAAGCATGAACTTTTTAGCTTCATGAACTCCTTCTCGGGATAGCATTAGACCAAAATGCATCCTCCCGACATAGAGAAAACTTATTTTATCACGGAATGAGTACTATATTGCTACAAGGTCATGTCATTTGGACTGAAGAATGCAAGGGTGACATAACAAATATTGGTTCACAGGATGTTCAAAGAGGAGATTGGGAAAACAATGGAAGTTTACATTGACGACATGTTGGTGAAAAGCCTCAAAGAAGCTAATCACGTTGCCCATTTGGAAGAAACGTTTGATATCCTTCGTAAACATCGCATGATGCTAAAACCCTCCAAGTGCATTTTTGGCGTACCATTTGGAAAATTCATGAGTTTCTTTGTAACTAAATGAGAAATTGAGGCGAATTCTAACCAAATTCAAGCTCTTCTCTTAATGAGCTCATTTGCCATTCTTTAAAACTCTAAGAAAAAACTAGGCCTTTGAGTGGACGGACGAATCCAAGGTGGTGTTCCAACAGCTGAAAGAATATTAGGTATGCCCTCTCTCCTCATAGTTCCTAACTTGGGCAAGGAGCTCATCCTGTATTTGTTTGTATCGCCCACCACAGTGAGCGCAATGCTTGTCAATGAAGAAGACTGTACTATGTTAGCAAAGTCCTCATAGGAGTAGAGACTAGATACCTAAAGATTGAGAAGCTCCCCTACGCTCTTATGATTGCAACAACGCCATTACTTCCAAGAACATTCTATTGTTGTGTTCACAAATCAACCCCTAAAGTAGATTTTCCAATGACCTGATACATCTGGGCAATTACTTAAGTGGTCTATTGAATTAAGCGAATTCAACATCAATTATCGACCAAGAATGGCAATCAAGGCCCAAGCATTGGCTAATTTCATAATCGAATTCATGTATGACATTGCTCCAAACCTCGATATGGAAGCCCCAAAGGAGTAGAACCGAGACAATGATATCGCAAAGTGGAAACTATTTGTACATGGGTCATCCAACCAGCATGGCTGTGGTGCATGACTCATTCTCCAAACATCTTTAAGAGAGCAAATGGAGTATGCTATATGGATGAGATTTAAAGCCATCAACAACAAGGCTGAATATGAAGCTATCCTTACCAGATTGAGAGTCATAATTGAATTGGGAGTAGAATCCTTGGACGCCTACAATGATTCTCAACTCGCGATGAATCAAGTTCAAGGAGATTACCTCATTAAAGATCTCCAAATGGTGGCATATCTGGCTAAGGTAAAGGTCATGTCAATGAAGATCAAATATTTTAAAATCTACCAAATTCCAAGAAAGGAGAATAAGAAAGCTGATGCCCTTACTAATCTAGCCTTAGCCTTTGATTTCATCCCAGATAGAAATGTCCCTCTAAAGTTCTTACCAAACCCAAGCATTGACATCGCCAAAATCGTTTGTCAAACAACAATAGGTCCGACGTGGATGTACGATATCATGGCGTATCTTAAAGATGTAGAGTTGCCATCAAATAAACTCCAAGCATAACAGATCTAGTATTGATCAACCAGATTTTACCTCTTCCATGGGACTTTGTATAAGAGATCTTTTTTAGGACCACTCTTAAGATATCTCCGACCTAAGAAAACAAATTATGTACCTAGGGAGATTTATAAAGGCATTTTGCAAAAATCATTACAGGGGAAGATCACTAGTTAGAAAGGCAATTCACCAAGGGTACTTTAGGCCTCATATGGAAAAAGATGCGATGCCATTCACCAAAAAGTACAACAAATGTCAGAGGTTTGCTCTAGTTAGTCGTCTCTCCCTATCGAGATAGCCCAATGACCAGACCATGGCCATTTGCCTAATGGGGGATAGACGTGCTCGAACCTCTACCTCAAGCTCCCTTATAAAGAAAATTCTTGATTGTCGTCATAGACTACACAAAGTGGATAGAGGCAAAACCCCTTGCCAGAATCATTGAAAGGAACACCACGAATTTTGTTTGGAAAAATGTCGTTTGTCAATTTGGGATTCCAAAGGTTATCATCTTTGACAACGCAAAGCAGTTTGACAACGATGGATTCAAACTAGTTTGTTCGGACCTTGTCATCTCTAACCATTTCTCCTCACCTGGTCATCCTTAGGTAAACGGTTAATTAGAATCACCAACAGGACGATCTTAAGAAGCCTGAAGGTGAGGGTGAAAAAATCCAAAAGTGAATGAGTGGAAGACATTCCGAGTGTACTATGGGCTTACTACTCGACGAGAAGAATCCCTATAGGAAAAATGCCATATTCATTGGTGTATGGGACAGAGTTAGTCATCCAGTGCAGATAGGAATTCCTAGTTTCAGGACATTGAATTTCAACAAGGAAAACAATGAAACTGAACTAAGGCTTAATCTTGATCTCTTTGCTAAAAAAAGGGAGCAAGCCGAGATACACCAATCTGTCTACAAGCATCAAGTTGCCAAGTACTATAGCCAAAGGGTTAAGCATAGGTCAATTCTGTCTGGCAAATTGGTAATGAGGAAAGTCACTTTGTCTACAAAAGAACTTAATGCTCGGAAGCTCGGCTCTACACGGGAAAGTCCTTTATAGAGTGGTTAAGATGGCCAAGTCAGGACTTATTGACTAGAAAACATGAGAGGGAAGGCACTACTTCACTCATGGAATGTTGAGTACTTGAAGAAATACTACCAATAAGTTCATGTGGTCGCCATTCGATGGAGGTCGCCTAAACAATGATTCTTGTTATCGCCAAAGTTCCAACTTATTAAAGTGACCAATTTCCATATAATTATTAAAGTGGTTGTCGACTCCCATGTAATTATGCTTATTTTAATAGAATCACCAATTTCTCAAGTTCAATTCTATTATCATCGCCAAAATGGGACGTCACTAGTTTCACCATTTAATCAGATTATTGTTGTCGCCAAAATCAAATGGTTGTATCACCAGTTTTATCTGTCGACATCGCTTACCTAGTTTTCTTTTTATTCGCCAAAAAAGTGCAAAAGTGATTGAAGTTGCTTCCACCAATTATTCAACTATGGCATCTTGCTCACCGAAAGTAGCTCACCTGATCATTCTGGTCGCCATATTTAAGTTCGATATTTGCCTAGTTAAGGTGATTTAAACTTATCTCACCTGATCATTCTGGTCGCCATGGTTGAGTTTGATATTTGCCTGGTTAAGGTAATTTAAACTTATTGCTCCTGCTTAACAATTTTTGTTCGCCAAGTTCATCTCGCCAGATACATTACATTTATTGATGATGATGTCGCCAAATACATTGTAGTTAAAAAGAGAGACATGAAGAAGAGAAATAGATATGAAGAAAAACACATCTTATTAAGATCGGTTTTACATTGATCTCGCCCCCTCCAAAAAAAGAAAAATATGTTGAGATGCCTATTGAGGAGGAGGGTTGTTAACCAGCTCGTCCTACTTAATTTTCTAAATTAACCCTCAACAAAAATGCTTGCCCTCTATAGTCGTATAATTGTCATGTTTGTCTATTTTGTAGTTCTCAAGAGTAAGAACCTACTGGAACAGCATAATACTCGGAAGTATCGAGATCAAATCCACAAGAAATTTTAATGTTGCACAATTAAAGTTTTTGCAAATAAATTCAAGTGTAAAAAGAAATTTGTTAATGATTTTGAAAGTGTTTTGATTTGTTTATTAAAGATTGGTTTATTGTTTTAGTTTTGAAAGTTGTTTTTTGTACATAAAGATGGTGCGATCTAAGTACTTGATTTTATTCTTTCGCGAGATTTCTTAGTTTCTTTCTTATCTTTTATGCTCAATCAATTCTCAAAGTAAAATGAAATTGATTGAAATAATTTGAAATAAAGATTACTTTGTATCTAAAAATATATTTGAGAATTGATAATAGATTAACTAATATTTCAAATCCTTAGAATACAATTGATCTAAGCATTATTTTGTACCAAGTGATCTTATTAACAAATAATTAAAGATTTATAAAATTCTAAGTCTTGATCTTTGCATTATCATTGATCAATTTCAAAACAACATTTTAAGTTTATTTAAGAGAAGAAAGTACTAGTTTTATCTAGGATTGAATTAGAACATTGTACTTAGATCAAATCAATAAATTTAGCCTACCATAATTAAGCAATAGTTAAACATATTTATGAACTTCAGAAATTTAGAGATAAAATTGGCTAACTCTTTAAGTTCAATTAAGTTTATGTGAAGTGAAATTGCATTACACAATGTAATTAAATTAACAAGTATTGTAAGCAATGAACCCATCCATTTAGACAAAAATATAAGTGAGAAACCCAGCCATTCAGGCGGACAATTGAGATTGAAAGTATTCGAATTGATGCAAGTATACTGATGAACGAAGTAAAATACAAGTTTTTAAATTAAGAAAGAAAAGAAAATCTAAGTCTAAAAGTTCTTAAAAGTTAAGACGACTAGTCTACGTGTTTTTCTCTATAAAAGGTCTGTCTGAAATGGATAGGTAATCCCTCTATTTATAGAGGAGGGAAAATGAGAAAAAGAGTGTCCAAAAATTCTTCAAAAATTGCCTTGCTATGTTTCTCATTTGACCTAGTCCGATCGGTTGGGTAGTGGCTGGACCGATCGGGCTTGCTCTACCGACCTCTTCTTGACCAGTCGGGTAGTGGCTGGATCGATTGAGCAATTTGTAATTCACTCCTGCTGGCTTCTGGTCCCTCTTGGACCGGTAGAGAAATGCTGGATCGGTTGGGCTGGGCTTTCTAATTTTTGTTGAATTCTGAACTGGTAGAGCTTTTGTTGGACCAGTCGGGCATTTGGATGGACCGAACAAATAGGGTTTTATGCCTTCAATTCTCGGCTCAACGCTTATCTTCCATTTGGTTCTTTGTGCTTCAACTATCTTTTTAGCATTGTTCTCTCCCTACACAACACTTAGTCTACTTGTTCTACAACAAGTTTAAAACAACAATTATATGTGCAATAATATCTTAAATAAGAAGGATTTTTAACTAAAAATATGTCAATTTATGACTCTCATCATCCATCCAATGTATATTAAGAGCTAACTCTTTTTTAATTATCCAATATGGGACTTATTTTTCACACATGTCCTCAACAATCTTCCCCTCATGTGTGAACTTACTTCCCTTTGGTCCTTGATCTATTATTCTCCAACACCATTTCTAAACCTGGGCTTCTTCATTGCACTTACTTCATCGAGAGCTATCCACCATTTCTCCATCGAGAGCCACCTTGGATTTTTTTCTGCTCCATCGAGAGTCCATTACAAGCCCATAACATCGGTGTGTTGCCGTCCACAGATCGCTAACCATCAGCTTTAATACCACTTGTTGGGAAAGAGTTATCTTCAAGGGGGCGCCCGTACGCTCACGTAAGGCCCGATCCATTTGGAGAGAAATGACATAAGTCTGCATCCACATTGTCTTGGCTCAATATACACTGTTTGAAACTCATGCCCACTTAAAAGCTTAAACTTTGTAAGCGATAAATCCATCTAATGTATATTAAAAGCCAACTCTTTTTTTAATTATCTGATGTGGGACTTATTCTGCACAAATGTTCTCAACATGATACTCATGATAACTAAAGACGATTGGGTTTCATCTTCTTCTTCCATCACTACTGCTAAGCATCTTTGGGGTCGGAGACCAAAGTCACATCACGATAGTGCGAACTTGTTCCTTGGTTTTCTTTGGTGTTCAGTGTCATCCCTCGAGCCCACGAGTGCCTTTTTTCATGATATTTTTGTGATTTCCAATCTATGACTTATTAACCACTTTCGTGGGTGATGGCTGATTAGACTACATAATTGTAGTTCAAGCGCCGTTAAATCGACCTAAGTTATCCATAGATTAGTATAATTATATATTTTAAATCGTGTTTCATACATAAAGTTGTGTCTACATTCATTGCAGATAAATGACGATAAAGAGGAGGATTTAGAGCCGTAAAAGTGATTCGGAGTGCGGGCACTCTTATCGAGGAACGTTGTAGAGAATTGTGAAAGTTTTCATTTGAAGCTCGAAATGGAATGAAAGATGTGCCATTGGAAAGATCTCACGAAGTTATACAAATTCACGTCAAACGAGTGTTGCGAGATATGGACTCCAAGAACTTCAAAATAGATTAAAAAGAAAAGAAGAAAAAGTCAAAGAAGGATCAAGTTACATTGAGTGTTCGAATGCTAATTGCATGAACAAAAAAGCGTTTGAAT
>BRYE01000014.1:9176155-9181155 GCA_030159115.1 Actinidia arguta var. hypoleuca | reverse complement strand
ACGTTATTTTTAGAATTTTTATAGCCTCCTAATTTAGTTTTTCATAGTTTTCAATAATTCTTATAATCGATTACATTCAATTTACGTTTAATCAATTCAATTTACGATTTTACTCAATTACGCGCGTTGTTCTATAATTTTTTTACCATTAATTTAAGTTTTTTAATTTTGATCATTTATATCAGTATTCATATTTCAGAATGACTTCCATATTTAGTTATTTATTTTTCATAGCCATGCGTGTCTAATTTTTTCAACTCGAGATCGATTGGGGATTGAGGATGAACAATGGAGGTAAAATTTGATTTCACCACTAAATCTTCTGATATGTATTCTTCTTCTTCTTCTTCGTTCTAAATACTTTCAAAAACTTGGGCGTCTTATTATGTTCGGTAATGCTAATGCGTGAATTGTTGACTTAGTATATATGTTGCCTTGTAACGTTTATGCGTGAGTTAGGTTAAGTATATACGTTGCACGAATCGATGATGCACAACCATGATTACAACAACCAGATTTATTTTAGAAGTTGAAGATTAAAATAACAATTGATTTTAAAAGTTAAATCTTTCGAATCCAAGACTCACGACGTAGTTGAAAGATTTGAATTATATTAAAATGTTCATTGGAATCCTGAGAAACTCGATTGGTTGAATCAATTGATTTCGAGTCGCTCTCTATTAAATTTTAATTAGTTTTTATTATTTTTATAATTTAAATTTAATTTTAAATCCATCAACAACTAAACATACGATTTTTTATTTTTTTTCCTTTTTGAATCATAAGTTATGATTAGTTATGATTGCATCATAGTATTTTTAGTTATCTTATGATCATCTTGGCGCTGCTCCTTGTTGGATTGATACTCGTGCTTCGAGTTTATTACTATTTCGCGTCCCTGCCCGTTTAAGTGCGGTAAAGAATTCATTTCTCGGAGCGAAGACAATGGTTGTCTCTCATCTTTTGTGGCCAGGCCATAAAGAAAAAGTAAGACAACCCCAAATTAGGTAATTAACACTCTAGATCCTTGATTTTTATTTAAGTTTCACATTTTGGCTGCACTTCTAACTGTGTACGTCAATTCTTACATTTTTTAAGTATTTGTCAACTCTTACACTTTAAGTCAGGTCAAGTATCAACGTGTCACTTATGTTCACTTATCATTCTATAAAGAGTCATATGACATTTTTCTATTAATTAAACAGTAAACGAACGAAAGATCCACATAAAAAATTGATTTAAAATGTGAAAGTTTAACTGATACAAATAAAGCTCAATTATTCAAGTGACACTTTTATTTGGACACTTTTGAACCATATGAAGCAAAAGTCAAAACCCACTCAATTATTAAAGGATTCCAACTGGTGTGGGTCAAATTTGCAATAAAGTAGCTAGATTTTGGAATTATTTATACTTAATTATAAATAAAAATATTTTGTTCACTTTATGAAGATTAATAATTATTTTTTATTTATCTCTGTTATACTAATAAATGACGAGAATATACTCTACAAACTTTTTGATGCTTCGACATAAGAGAATGTTGCGAGTGATTTACTTAGAAGATAATAAAATAGCGAAACAATAGAACATGAGGACTATGGCCATAAAACAATGACAATATATGCAACTACCAAACCTAATTTCTTTTGTCACGAGTCATCGATTTGTAAGGAGTCATCGATTTCTGGAAGTACACCAATGAAAAATGCTCATTAGGCCTTTCCTTGAGTTCTTTTAATTCTCGCTCCGTTGCCTGTAATTGTTTGTATAGGCACTTTACCTTTCCATCAAGTATATCAAGCTTTTTGTCTAGCTCAATGAGGGAATAATCTCCTTTTCCCCCCGTCATTTCTTCCATCGTCAAAGTCTTGCTTGCCCCATACTAGCATTATCCTTTTCGCGCACGTTTGACAATGTGTATAGTTTTCTCTCTCTCTTTACACTCACTTGCTACCTCTTGTCATTTAACTTGATCATCGAAAAACCGTCTCGAGACAGCTCCAGCGGCCTTTCTCACTGTTATTATCTTGCAGTTCGGTCCAGCCACCGACATTCCCTTAGAGCCCCATTAATTACTGATACGTTACCGCAAGTGTCTATCTTTGATTTCCATTTTCATATCAAGTAACCCACTACCCCACAAAATCCAAGGACCACTCTTGGATTAGTACGTACACGCAGTGCCTGATGAGTAATCCAAACAATTAATAATACCAGATTATATCAGAAAAAAAGAATGCAAAAGGGTAAAACTAAACCTACAAAAGCAATGTGGAGATTGAAGTTGCACTCCTCACAACCGAAAAAAGGGATGTATAAGGGTCGAGCACAAATATTGTAACGGAGCTTATTCGTTACAATGTTGAAGAAAGTAAGAGGGTGCTCAACGAGAGTTGAACTTGATCGGAGAGAGATGAGTGGTTGGATTACCCTGGGTACCAACGTTTAGAAATGCAAGGGAGGGTCTTGATCCAATGGTTTGGATTTTAGACATCTAACGGCCAGAAATGAAAAAAAGCTTAATAGTTGTATTGCAACTAATTTAGGACCTGTTTGGGATAGTTTTTTGAGATTTTTTTTAGTTATTTTGGTTTTTGATTTATTTTTTTTGCATTTAGTGAGCTTTTTTTTTTATCATTTGATTAAAATTTTATATTTTTTTAGTTTTTCATTAGGATAGGAATCTGAAAAAATAAATATTTTATTCAATTTTGAAGAAAAAAATCCACAAAAGACTAAAAATTTAGCTAAAATATTATTTTTTTTCCTGGTTGAATTTTTTTTTATATTTTTAAATTTCTCTCATAAAAAAGAGCCTAAAAAATATAACATTTTGATTAATCGATAAAAAAATAACTAAAAACAAAAAAAATGAAAAATAGAGTACAACTTAAAATACTTAAAAAAATTGTTTTCCCTTAGTTTTATTTTGAGTTAATTTCGCAATCACTCAAGAGTTTTCAAAATAGCTATAATTGTAATAATAATAGCTACTGATATTTATATTGTATAGGTTTATCACCAAAATTAAAATTATATTTTATTAATTATATATTTTATATATATGTCCACCTCACCAATATTAAATTTTGTATCCACCTACGTGTACTTGGACCTCGCATCACACCAGTTACGTAGCATTTACTTGCCAAATCTTTCGCATTTAGAAGACTTTTGTTGCATATACTATCAAATTTCAAATTACTAGGCAAAAAAATATATATACAAATAAATTTGAGTCGAGATGAAATCAAATTAACTTGAGATTGGCAATGTAATATCCCACTCCCCATATTCATTTTTAATATTTTTTTATATTTATGATTCCCATATTTATTTAAGATTATGATAATTTTTGAGTATTTTTTTAAAATAATATTTTCAAATTGAAATTTGAACATAATACGAAAAAAAAGACCTTATTCTTTCCTATTCTTTCTCGAAACTTCGAGCTGATTCTTTTTAGTATTTAAACAGAGGGAGGTGGGACACGTGTAAAATTTCCTTGGAGCTTCTAACTTCTTCGTGGATTTTCTTGAAGCCTAGTGTTTTATTGCTGAGAGTGAGAACAGAAATGGATATTCGCATGAGAGTCTGCATGAGGACACTTCATGTGTGAGGTGGCCCCCTAAGAAGAGGTTGTGGCAAGTTAGACACATGGCACGTAGCAATACCTACTAAGTCATCTTTTATTTTTATATTTTTATATTTTAAAAAAGAGAGAGACGAGTAGAAAGAGAGAAAAACAGTTTCGGGAGAGAGAGACCGAGAGGAGAGAGATTGAAGAAGGAAAGTTATATGGTTGATCACTTATATATATAATATAAATCATAATTTATTTTGAATCTTAAATTTATCACCTGCTATTAACGGTTAAAATTCATTTGAATTAATCTAACGATTTTTTTTCCTCCTAAAACTATTACTTTCTTATTCTCAAAGGTGTGGGGCCCACATAAAATTGTGATCTAATGGGTAAAAAAAACTCTAAAATTGTTTATATTTTTATCAATTGGATTTTTTTTAGTGGGATCCACACCCAAAAAACTAAAACACTCATTTATTTTTTTTATTTTTTTTTGTATTTAATTATTTTTTTATTTTTTTTCAACTAACAATATTTTTTTAAAAATTATTATAATTTTTAATTTGTTCTCTATTTTGTAACATTGTATATCTTCGTATATAAATGTAATGTATATTTTATCTAATATTTTTTAACTTGTAAAACTTCCTAATGAGTGTCTGTGGGCACGAGCAATTATTAGTACCTACTAAATTATTTTTTATTTTTATATTTTTCTATAAAAGAGAGAGAGAGAGAGAGAGACGAGTTGATAGAAAGAGAGAAAAACAGTTTCGGAAAAGAGAGACCGAGAGGAGAGAGATTGAAGAAGGGAAGTTATATGGGTGATCACTTGTAATCACAAGTGTTAAGACTTAGAATTAACGGGTGAGACGAGATTCGATCGAGATAATAATTCAGCGTGTTGTTCATGATTAACAGATCAGCATATTAATTGGTGTCGATTTTGATTTAAGGTAAGCAAGAGGCATATAATATACTTTCTAAACTCCGGAGTACTTTTTTAAAATATCTGATTTTGTATTCTCTTGAGCATGTATTCTATCTATTAAAATTCATGATATTTTATTGAAATCATGATATGTATGATTTTTTTTTGGTATGATGGCTAAAATATTATGGTATTGATTGATACATTGACTGAATGACCCGCTAATAATTTGACCAACAGTCAAAAAAAAAAAAACTAAAGAGCTAAGTAAGATGGGTGAGGCCGACCACTAGTAATGTATAAGGAAAGACCGAGTATGAGGTTCTTCATGATTAATGATTATTTGAGCTCTTCTAGATTTATCGTTAAGCCATTATTGAATTGAGCATATTTTCGTCGTATTGTATACTTCCCTGCTTAATTTATTTTTCAGGCGAACGTAAAAAATTGGATAGTACGAGATGAGTTGAATAAAAGATT
>BRYE01000014.1:9168655-9171155 GCA_030159115.1 Actinidia arguta var. hypoleuca | reverse complement strand
ACTATTTTCTTTACCATAAGAATAGAGTAGGAGATATTCTCCTTAATGACTTCAGGTGAGTCAACACATAATTCAGTTGTCTCTTTGAATCTAGATCTTGGGATATCCAATCACATAGGTAGGGTTGTCATTATTGCGACTCCAATATAATAGGCTATTCTATTAAAAGCATATCTTAACCTTTCTCATGATGCAGCATCACTATTTTCTTTACCATAAGAATAGAGTAGGAGATATTCTCCTTAATGACTTCAGGTGAGTCAACACATAATTCAGTTGTCTCTTTGAATCTAGATCTTGGGATATCCAATCACATAGGTAGGGTTGTCATTATTGCGACTCCAATATAATAGGCTTTAGCCCCATTCCCTTTGATGAAGTATACACTTGTTCTCTAGGCAATCCTTTAGTTAATGGATTCGCTATATTGTCATTAGATTTCACATACTCGATGGAAATTATTCCACTTGAGAGCAAGTGTTTAATGGTGTTGTGTCGACGATGAATGTGTTGAGACTTACCGTTATACATGTTGCTATGTGACTTTCCTATTGCTGATTTACTATCACAATGTATGCATATACAGGCACAGGTTTAGGCCACATTAGAATGTCTTCTAAGAAATGACGAAGCCATTCTCTTCTTCCCCTGCTTTATCTAAAGCAATGAATTTCGATTCCATTGTCGACCTAGCAGTGCATGTTTGCTGGGATGATTTCCAAGATACAGCTGTTCCTCCAAGAGTGAAGACATATCTACTTGTGGATTTGGAGTCTTTTGTATCCGATATCCAATTAGCATCATAATATCCTTTTAACACAACAGGATATCGAGTATAGTTTAGCCTCTAACTTTTGGAGTATCTTAAATATCTAAGAACTCGTATCAAAGCTTACCAATGAACTTTACCAGGATTGTGTGTAAATCTACTTAATTTACTCACGGCGTATGCTATATCAGGACACGTGCAGTCCATTAAGTACATTAGATTTTTAATAATTCTAGAATATTCTAATTGTGACACACTGTCTCCTTTATTCTTTGGTAAGTGTAAACTTGCATCTACCGGTGTCCTCGTTGGACGCTCATCATATTTTTCAAATTTATTAAGTATTTTCTCAGTGTAGTGTGTTTGTGACAAGGAATATCCTTTCGAAATCTTTGTAATTTTTATTCCCAATATGACATCGGCTACCCCCATATCTTCCATGTCAAACTGCTTGTTCAACATTTTCTTAGTAGACATAATCATTTCATGATTACTGTCAATGATGAGTATGTCATCAACATATAGACAAACTATTATATAGCCTTTATCTGTACTTTTTACATACACATATTTGTCATATTTATTAATTTTGAAACCATTTGATATAATTGCATTATCAAATTTTTCATGCCATTATTTTGGCGCTTGTTTTAATTCATAAAAAAATTTAACTAACTTACAAACTTTCGTTTCTTTTCCTAGAACTTTAAACCCTTCAAGTTGTTCTATGTAAATCTCTTCATCTAAATCACCATTCAAGAATGTCGTCTTGACATCCATTTGATAAATTTCAAGATTATACAATGTTGCAATGGCAATTAGCATTCGTATAGACATTACTCTTGTCACATGTGAATAGGTATAACCTTTTGCTTGAAATATTTAACCACAAGCCTTGCCTTGTACTTGTCAATAGAGCTATATGCCTTCATTTTTATTTTGAATATTTATTTATATCCAAGAGTTTTAGTTCCCGAAAGAAGATTCACCAATTCCCAAGTGTGATTTTGTAATATGGACTCTACTTCACTATTGACAGCTTCTTTCCATAAAGGAGCTTCTGGATCTGACATAACCTCTTGATATGTCCAAGGCTCATTTTCTAACAAATATGTTAAAAAGTTGGACCAAAAGATTTTGAAGTTCTAACGTGTTTACTACGTCTAGTTTCTTCATTATCTTTGTCCTCATTATCTTGATTATTACTTGTAGTAGTAGTATAAGTTCTTTAATTGAACTTGTCTCATGTCTTTCCTTCTTAGGAAAGACATCTTCAAAGAAATCTGCATTACTTGATTCAATAATAGTATTCTCATGCATATCAAGAACTTCTTATTTGTGTATCAAGAACCGATATGCACAACTATTATTAGCATATCCTATGAATATGCAATCCACAGTTTTATGTCTTAACTTCGTTTGCTTAGGAGTAGGCACTGCAACCTCTGCTAAACACCCATACACTTTCAAGAATTTGTAGGTAGGGGCTCGACCTTTTCACAATTCATAAGGTGTCTTATTAATTTTCTTTCGGGGTATCTTATTAAGAATGTAGTTGGCAGATTCGGTAGTAAACCTAGACTTATTAATATAGCATTTAACATTTCTTTCAATGTTCTATTCTTTTGTTCTGCAACACCATTTTACAGTTTGTAGTGCCTACTCTCAAGTTGCGGAGTTACCCATGTACAATTTCTTTCTATTATTTACCTTATTGTAAGAGGTAAACAT
>BRYE01000014.1:9156155-9158655 GCA_030159115.1 Actinidia arguta var. hypoleuca | reverse complement strand
GTAATTTAGCATCTAATATGTAAATGACTTGTTTTAATCACTCTGTGTTTGTGTTTTGTGTGTATGCACATACATATGGTTAAGAAGTCATAGAAAGTATACTTGTTATAACCATGAATTATAAGGTACTTTTTAAAACTTCAAAAATAAAAATAACACAAGAATCTGTAATTTGCAGCTTGCTGAAAGCAGAATAGTGTGATCCCAATTTCATGTAGATATCAAATAAAATGAAATTGCATAAGATAACACATCTTAATATAATCTTGCCAGACACAATCATTTGTTCCCATTTCATTTGTCAATTTCATTATATCAATCAATTTTATATCATAAAATGTCACAAGAAATATATTTCTTCAAGTAATATATTTCTTTTGCGCTGTCATTACAATTCGAAACAAACTATTTTGGTTGCTAAGTATGGCTAACAGCCAAACAAAAGAAAGAGAGGAAGAAAGCAAAAAAAGACTTTGAAGAGCCGGGAAAAAAAAGTCTTCACCCCATGCCTTATATTTCTTCCAATACTCCTGACATGAGCCGGCGACAATTGGGCTGTACTTTTCTTTGTTATATAAAACACTTGGAGCTGTTACTCTTTCAATGATGTTTTTTCTGTAAGAACCATTGTATAGGAACTGTGTTCACGGGGAGTGTATCGGATTGTTAAAGCTCAGTTTTGCAAAATTCAATGCACAACTTAGATATCTGCCATTGTGCTTGGGTATTTTGATCTGCATTTGTGTTATGTTATGACTCTCTCTCTCATTTCTCATTTTTGTTTTGTTATCTTTTTTGGGTGCCCCCTAAACCCATTTGTAGTGGGTGTTTCCTGGTGGATTGGTTTTTGTTGCTTGTTAGGATGGGCACAAGTATAAATTTTTTAACTGTTTCTCTTCCACTGATTATGCTATGGAGCTTGTTTTTGCTTCCTGTTCTAATTTCTATTAATTTTGAATCACAATCACATAAGCAAATTCTTTGATGTTAAGGTAAAGTTTTCTCTGTAATCATTCTCATCTTAAGACTTTCTATATGTTGGCTGTTTGGTTAGAGTTTTTGCTTAGTTGAGTTTTTCAGAATCAATTATGCTGTACAATTTTTTAAAACTTTTTTTTGGAAACAAAAAGAATTATTGTCTTCAAAGATTGTTTACTTTTTAGCGGAAATTAGTTTTTTGAATTTGAAGATATTTGTAATTTTTTCTCTAAAATGTGTATTTTACTTCTGGATATGCTCTTACTGCAGGAAATGGATGAGTCGATGACTATGCACTGGAGTTGGCTGTGACTGACGAGTAAGAAGAGTTAGATACCTAGTTAGAATTGAGGATTGCAAATGACATATATAGATGCATAAATTTTTTATACCTTCTATCCCTTCATTCAATCCTTTTGCCTCCATTGAGCGCATAAAATGTATTATGATTATTTCTGCAGGAGATATCAAATCAGTTGTTTTTGTCATAGCATATTGATTTTGTTTCCTAATTTCGAATTTGAGGGAAAGTACGATGCCTATATAGTTCATAATCTAACTTTCATTTGGTTATTTAGGAATAATGAAAGGTGACAGCTTCAAAATCAGGGAACACCAAAATTATGTTTTCCCTTCATTATATGGTATTAGATGAAATTAAAACTACCCGTTAGCATTTTGCATTTCCTAGGTGCCAATATTAACGAAAGAAAAGAAAAGAAAAAATCAACTAGGTTATCCTATTGTATTGGTCACCTACAACGCCAAGATACTGATCAAACATAAAGGTCTCCTGATGGGATTTCTTAAAACTGTTTTCTCCACTATGG
Organism: Actinidia arguta var. hypoleuca; assembly: GCA_030159115.1. Classification (NCBI taxonomy): domain Eukaryota; kingdom Viridiplantae; phylum Streptophyta; class Magnoliopsida; order Ericales; family Actinidiaceae; genus Actinidia; species Actinidia arguta. The sequence continues at coordinate 9,156,847 of BRYE01000014.1, read as the reverse complement.
TTTTTGAGGCAGTAGAACAAACAAAGAATTTTGGAATCTTATCATAATTTGAAGGTTTATAGGTGGGAGAGTCCTCATATTCGTTATCTCTTGTCTGAGATTCCAGATAACCATTTCTCTTTATTTTACAGAAATTGTTGAACATGAAATGCATTAGAGTGAAGATAAGTCTTGAATACTAGAAAGGCAGCGAGGCTGCTCTAATTTGATGCTTGCATATTTAGGGCTTTTTGAGGCATAATATGTCTCTGATCTCACTCCAACGGTTGGGACTCCAACCTGATTTCTGAAGAAGATGGAGCTTACTGCTGGTGTCAACAAACATAAAAACAAAAATTCCACAAAAGAATTTAAAAAACTCCATTAGCGTTAATAATGAATTTATTAGATAAGCATATCAGTAGTTTAGAATGCTATTTTCACTTTTTGGTCTGTGAATGGTTGGTTCAAGGAGAAAGCATCCTGATGTAAATCTAAGAGATGAGATCCATAATGTTTGAGTAAACAACCGTATCCAGTGACACACGAAGCAGTATTTTAAGGGAGACCAGAATCCGTTATCTTTAAATTCTACAAGGAACTATATGAATGAGGGGTAGAGATGCTTGCTGATGGTGTTTACTAAGAAAGAACCACACTGACACGAACGGCAAATTGGTTCCCTTAAAAGATGTGAATAAACATTTTTCTAG
>BRYE01000014.1:9113655-9121155 GCA_030159115.1 Actinidia arguta var. hypoleuca | reverse complement strand
TCTAACCATGCATTATTTGCACTTGCATTTACATTTCCTTTTCTTCAAATAAAGATGGGTAAATTTCACTAATATCCCATGAATTCCATTAAAATTACATTGTCATCCTCATTACTCTTTGAAATTACTCTTTGAAATCACACTGAACTTAATTGCTTTATGATTTTATGTAACAATTTAGTCCAATCTTTAGGTGACCGAATATTGATCTACCATAAATTGCTAATGTTGGTAAAAATATCTAATTAAATGTCTATTTTGTCTATATTATACCTTGTTTCTCAAAAAATAATTGTCACAACCTCCACTACTCCACTTGAATCCCACTTTCGTCATTGTTGAAACCCATTGCCAGCCCTCACGTGCAACCTCCACCACTCCATTTGAATCCACCTCTACTATACTGCCATGGAAACCAATGAAAGGTGGAGACGGTTGGGAGGTGGTGGTTGGGCACTTTTTGTTATTTTCTATCTCCCATCCTCTTGACAATTAACAATAAGACAGGGTATTATAGTAACTCTACCATTGAATTAGACAATGTTAATAACATAGGGTCAGTGTGATTTCAAAGAATAGAAGGGATACTGTGTGATTTTCAATTAGTGAAATTTCCCCAATAAAGAATGGAATTCATTCTTGTTTGGAACCAACAAAATCACAAACCAATAAAAAATAATGGGGCTAGAGATAAATTTTTTGGGTCCAAATAAATCACCCCCATTTCATCTTTTTAAGATTGTAACACTTTATTAAAGTAAAAAATGGATGGCAGAGATTGACCCATATTAAAAGCCATGTCATTTATGTTTTGCAAGATTACAAAAATTAAAGGAAAGACAAAAATAACCCCATAATTTAATCCTAGTAACAAATTAAGCTCTAAAATTATAGGTTTACAATTTAAACCCTAGATTTTTCTGTTGGTTAAAATCTCAACATTCTGTTTACATCCATTAATTATCCCTAATGGAAGAGGGACATTTTCATTTATACCTCTAACTATTTTAATAGAGTTAGATTAAGGGGGGAAATTGTCATAATCTAGAATGTATACGGGTTTAATTGATAAAATTATATTAGCGTCTAATTTTAAATTGGGTAGGATTACTTTTGTAATTTTTTCAAAACTAAATGATACTCTATTGCAGACGGGCTATGAATTAAAGATCTTTATTTTATTTATAAAATATGTTCGTATCTTCTCTAATAATGATCACTGCTCACTAGCATAATAAGGTCCTCAGAAATTTTGAAAAATGTACCCTATATTATGGTGTTGTTTGAATTTGGTTACATAATTTTTATTTGAAGAACACATTATACTTATAGACATTTTACTGATAATTTCATAGGCATTAAAAAAGTACAAATAAAATTGAAAGGAAAAGATAACTTATATTATGGCATTATTTGAGTTTGACTGTATAGTTTTTCAGTTAATGAAACTGGTTTATCGATATATAGATTTCACTTATAATTAACTTAAATTTATTTAATAAAGTATCAATTTGATTTGTATAGTTTTCAAAAAATTCATTTTACTATTAAATTAGAAATCGTGAAGATACTTCACATTTGTAAAATAAACTTACTTTATTTTACACAATTCTAAAAATGATAGTGAAAAAGTAAAAAGAAAAGGTAACCTATATTGTGATATTGTTTGAACTTGGTTGTATAGTTTTACACATTAAATTAAATTAAATTTATATGATGTAGTATCAACTTGATCCTTTAAATTAATAAAACAGAATTATTTTATTTTATAGTAGTCTAAAAATGACACCGAATAAAAATTCTACGAGCTTTCAAAGCAAAATTCATCCCGCAATAATATATCTAGTATAGATAGATAATCATGAGAGAAGCAAAAATCATGTACCCACACAATCACTAATTAATTCCTTTTAACATTGGCTAAGCAAAAATACTTCTTTACATTTTGTGAAGACTATTCTTTTTTAATTTAGTCATTTATGTGTCCCGCATGATGTTATGGAAAATATGTAGTTATGGGTTTAATGTAATACATATCTTTACCCTAAGTTTGGTTTTCAACTTTCTTTAATAAGAATTAGAGTCCTAATTGAATAAGAAGTTGGTCCTCTCTCAAAGACAATTTTGCTCTTGTTTTTGTCAACTAACATATTGAATAGAATGAAATGAGTAAAAAAATTGAAGATATGATGAAGCGTAGCGTGTGATGGAAATGATAAATCCTAAGTTTTTGTTGATTCACACATAATGCCAAAAACGAAGGCTTCCACGAACCTGTTGATTCCTAAGAATGCCAAGAACAATGACCATCAAATGTCTTGTTGATTCTGAGACAAGAATACCAATACCAATTTGGCAGAGAAAAGTAACACTTTTTATTTAACTCAAAACTGATTTCTTCTCTTACAATCAATCCCTTATATATCTAGGCCTTGCAAATTAAGGCAACTATAAATCATACTAAAATAAAAAGTTATAAAAAATTATTAAATTCATCAAAATGGAAAGAAATAAATATCCTACTACTATATTAGACTCAAATCATAATGGAAATAAATTATGGCTTGATCCTAGATCTTCAAAATTACGTCTCAGTCAAATATTGTGAAAATTACCTTTAATATTTGACCTTCCCCAAAATTCATCTCTATGTGTGCTGCCTCATCTTCCCCAGGATGGACAAAATTTGCCCTTTAATTTAAAGCTTCATCCTCATCAGAACTGTCACCACGGTAAGGAATGAGATAATTGACATTGTAAACATCTGCATTGCGAATATGACTTGGGAGCTTTAACTGGTATGCGTTAAAATTTATTTTTTCCAAGATCGTGCAGAAATCTTGTTGTATTCTCCTGCTGGAAAACGGTCCTTGGTGAGGATAGCCCAAACAAAATCTCTTACTTCAAACACCAAGTGTCATCGTTTGGGATCCACTAAGTTGTTTATACTTTGCATTGGCTTCAAGGAGATGTTGATGTGTGGCTTTTTGGATTTGTTGGAGCTGCTTAATAAACTCTTCAACCTTCCCATGAAATTTTTGCAAATTGGGGACAGGCGCCAAATCAATTAGGGATGTTGGTAGGATACCATAAACAATCTGAAAAGGGCTTAAACCTGTTCTACGATTAACTGATCCATTAAAAGCAAACTCGGTTTGATATAATTTATAATCCCAACTTTTTCGATGGTTCCATACCAAACTGCGTAATAAATTGCCAACGAACATTTTAGCACCACTGTTTGCCCAATCAATTTGAGGATGGTAAGCACTGCTAAAGTCCGGCTTAGTGTTAACTATACAACACGAGCTCCGCCAAAATTGGTTGAGAAAACGTGTATCAACATCCGATTCGATAGACAAGGGCATGCCATGCAGATGGTAGACCTCGCAAAAAAAAAGTTGTGATACATCATATGTGTTTGTGGTCTTCTTGCAAGGAATGAAGTGTGCCATCTTAGAAAATCGGTCTACCACCACGTAAATAGAATCCAATCCACGTTGGCTGTGCAGTAGCCCCAAGACAAAGTTCATACTCACATCGACCCAAGATTGAGTGGGCACAAGCAATGGCATGTACAATCCAGCATTCGTGGCTGTACCCTTCGCCACTTGACAAATTCGACAACCCTCCACATACTTGTAAATCTCTCTCCTCATGGAAGGCCAAAAATATGATATGTTAACTAGGAGCATGGTCATATCCCTTCCGACATGCCCTTCATCATGAAATTCTTTGATGATTTTTATCACAAACTAGAATTAGGGTCACACAATTGATTCCCTTTGAAGAGGAATCTATTGGGTAGGGACTACTATTTGATAGTCTCAATCTTAGCCTCATCCACATCTATATCATCCTTAGAGATAATGTACCCAAGGAATAACACCTTGTCTGTCATAAAAGAGCACATATTGATAGCACCACATAACTTGTCCCTGCATAGAACTGTTAGGACCTCTCAAATGTGTTGAAAATGCAAGTATGTATTAGAACTATAAATAAGGATGTCATCAAAGTAAACAATTCATAATTCTCATGAAGGTGCTAGGTGCATTGGATAGGACGAAAGGCATCACTAACCATTCGTAAAGCCCTTCGCATATTTTAAACGCAGTCTTCCACTCATATCCAGGTTTAATCAGAATTTGGTGGTAGCCACTCTTCAAATCTAGTTTGCTGAACACAATTGCGTTGCCCAACTGATCCAACAAGTCATCCAACATCGAAATCGAAAATCTATATCGGATAGTGATCTTGTTTATTGCCTAGCTATCAACACATATGCACAATGTACCATCCCTTTTAGGGGTTAATAAGGCTAGAGCAACACAAGAATTGAGGCTCTCCTAAATATGGCCATTGGCTAAAATATCTTCCACTTGGTGTTGCAACTCCTTGTGTTCCCTTGGGCTTATTCTATAATGTGGCTTGTTGGGTAAGGCCGCTCTTGGAACTAGGTCAATATGGTATTGATGTTAGCCCAAAAGGCAACCCAAGAGGGGGTAAATTGAGTTTTTCAAAATTAATCACAATTATGATTAATTAAAACTTAATCTAATCAATCAGATAGTAAATCAAGATATATGCTATGCAATATAGGCAAATATAAAGTAAAAATAAGAGCACAAGAAAGCACACCAAGATTTATCAAGGTTTAACCACAATGTGTAATTTACGTCCTCCCCAAGACCTACTTAAAGGCTTCTTCCATTATGCAATCAGCAATTATAAAGTAAGGGCTGATTTACCAAATGCTTAGCTCACTTTTACACAAGAACTTCTTCTAAGTTCTTCAAGTGATTTTATCCAAGATTCACTTCAACTTACAAGTGTTTTATTTATCCAAGAGAACACTTAAACTCTCAACAAGTGTATAAATGTTATACAAGTGGAAAATAAATTCTCTAATAAGAGTAAATATGAGTGGAATGGCTTAGCTCTTGAAGACAAACAGGAATCAAGGAATTTTTGTTCTTTAATGATCAATCAATGTATAAGCTTGTATCTTCTTACCCATAAATGCATTTGGAGGCTTGTATATAATGGCTTGGAGTAATTTTTTCCGTTGATGGTAGTTGGGCCTCATTAAATGCGAGTTCAGACAACTCTACTTTCAAAAAACTAGTTGTTATGTGTCGACACCTTGACTCAACACCTTATGCGATGTCTGATGTTTTGGGGTTTCATGTGTTGACACATCAAGAGCATGTGTCAATACCTTCTACACTGTATGAGGCTACTAATTTCATGTGTCAACAACTCAAGAACATATGTCGACACTTCAATCCTTCATTTTTCAGTTGTTATACACTGTTTCCATGTGTCGACACTTCAAGATCCATGTGTTGACTCTTGATCATAAGTTTTCAAACTTTGGTCTCTGTTCACATGTGTTGACACCTCAATATCATGTGTCGACTCTTGATCATTCATGTTAAAAAATTTGGCTTTTGTCTTTAAGTGTCGACATTTCAATGTCATGTGTCGATACCTTCATTTTCAGATTATTCACTATTTTCATGTGTCAACACCTTAAAGTCATTTGTCAACCCCTTCAATTCCAGAATCAATTCTTTGGACACTGTCTTCATGTGTCAACTCTTCAAATTGATGTGTTGACACTTTTGATTTTTCAGATTCAAGTCCTTTGTCTACTGACTTCATATTTCGACTCCTTAACCCGATGTGTTGATACTTTCATTTCCAAGCTCAAGTATATTGTCTTCATGTGTCGACACGTCAAGAACATGTGTCAACACCTCTTGCCCAGAACCTGCTTCCTTATTTTTCTTGGCCATTTGAGCGTCAAACAATTTTATGACTTCAAGGGTTCTTCTCTTTGGATATATACGATTTTCAATATCTTCAATACAGTGAGATTCATAGCTTTCTCCATTGATCCAAGACTTCCTAAAATTCTTCAATATAACTTCCAAGTCTTTGAATAGGTCTTTTCTTCTTCAATCTATCATACTCATCAACTTTTAACAATGCTTGATAAGCTTCTCGGTACGTAAGATCTTCAACGTCTTCAATATATGAAGCTTCACGTCATGATCCTAAGAGAGATTAATACATAATATGATTTGCACACTAAGTAGAATCATTAGACCACTAACACAATGTTTTGTTATTATCAAAATTAAGACATTGAGTCAAAAGTTGGATATCCCTTAATGGTGGCAATCCCTTTGGGAGCTCGTTTAGGAGCACATCACGAAATTCCTCAATCAATGGATGCACCTTTTCCAGCACATTGAAACCGTTTAGGCTCTCTTTGTTGATCAAAACAAATATTACACCCACCCCTCCATCTCTTCTTCAAACAACTCCTTGGTTAATAGGGTAGAATTATTCCCCATAGGTGGTTTTGGGGATTCCTCTTTATTTCGGGAGTAGTACAATCTTAATGTTGTCGAACATAAGACTGTAAGTTTTTCTCCTTCCGTCATGCTGCACACTCCGATCAAACTGCCATGGTCTCCCCAACAATAATGGGCAAGCATCCATTACCATGGTATCACACCATGCCTTATGTTTGTATTTCAAACCAACGAAAAAGGAAATTAGGCTCTGTCTAGAAACTGTTACCTAATTGTCATTCTTCAACCAAGATAATTTGTATGGTTTAGGAGTGTTGCTCCATTTTCAACCCTAATTTATGAATTGCCTCCTCGGAAACCACATTCTCACAACTTCCCAAATCAATCACAAAGCGGCATACTTTTCCTTAAATAGTGCAAGTAGACTGGAATATATTGCTCTTAGGGCATAAAACAAGCTCTACGAACCACCAAAAGTGGTCCCTGGTCTCTCGACACATACTATTCTATTGATTCTGACTCATCACGAGTATGTTCCTGCTCAATATTTACTGGATTTGCCTTATCTATTTCCTCATTCTCCACGAACAAAACCTTTCCAACCCTCTCACCCTTACAACACTCAACAATCTCATCTTCTTCCTCCTCCTCCTCTACTTATCGTGGATTTAGACAACGATTATGTTGCTTGAGGTGAGCCATTACCGTAGTGACTTGCTAGGTTAATGCCTAGATTTGTTGTGCCATTTGATCTTGTTGTCACGCTCATACACTTCATTGAGGGGAACCTCTCTCGCAACAAGTTGCTTTTTGGGTGCCATAGTGCATGAAGCAATCAAAGCTCTGATACCAATGATGCATCGTAGTGTGTGATGGAAATGATAAACCCTAGATTTCTATTGATTCATACAGAATGCTAGAAACGAAGGCTTCCACAAATCTGTTGATTCCTAAGAATGCCAGGAACAATGGGCATCAAACGTCTTATTGACTTAAGAATAATTTGGAAGAGAAAAGTAACACTTTTTATTTAACTCAAAACTAATTTCTCCTCTTATAATCCACTCCTTACATAGGGAAAATGGTCAAACCTAGGTCTTGCAAATTAAGGTAACTATAAATCATACTAAAATAAAAAGATATGAACAATTATCAATTCATCAAAATTGAAATA
>BRYE01000014.1:9091155-9093655 GCA_030159115.1 Actinidia arguta var. hypoleuca | reverse complement strand
ACAAAGGGGGTTTCTTTGCTTATTGGTGCAATCCAATTGGCACTCTTAATTTAACCACACACTATTTTAGGCTTTTAGAAAGTATTATCTTTACCATCCAAGAACTGTACAAGTCTGAACTACTAGAATTTTTTTGTTCGAGTATATATCCTTGATAGCCAACTTTCCAAAAATATTTATGGTTCCCCACCCTTGGTTATCCAAAATATTTTGCCAAATATATTAATGACAAGAAGGCCCCAGATTTTTGTAACCCTTTTCATACAGCTTTAGCATGGAAACACGTTAAGGCATTAATCTAAATTATTCATATGAAAAATTTAGCTCTGATTTGATTTATAGATGCCAATAGGCAACCAATTTAATGGACTTCCCAAATGATCCAGGCAAAAGGCACAACACGGTGCTGCCCACAAATTACCAGGCTCGTTTCGGACTCTCGATCTCAATAATATAACCGAAATTGTACATTTTGTAGGACTCGCAGATACATTACCCATGCAAAAAGTGGTAAGATTAATCGAATCATTTTTGTGTCACGGTATGATCCCAAAATTATATTTGTCGTTCTTTTTTTTTTAGCATGTGGTTCCATATGTTTGATCAACTTGATTTCTCTTTTTGATAATCTACTCGGTAGAACTTGCAAAATGAATAGTTCTAATCACACCATTGAGACCACAATTGAGTCTCCTATGATGTGGGTAGCATAACACCCACCCCAAACTGGCAAATAGTTACCCATTTTCCAAAAATGTTTATATCTAGCAATATATAACAAACTTTGGTTTAGGAGGTGACCTCAATTCAAAAATGGTTTTAGTTTGGTGTACATTACTGAAACCTCAAGTGAAGTTTGTGGAATGCCTTTGAAACAAGTTATATACATATACATATATATATATGTATATGTATATATATGTAAAGTGATGGCATTCAGAACATGGAAAAGGAAATTTAACCAAGCCTTGTCGAAGTTGCTTATTGAGAAAGCCCCAGTTGTTAAAGCAATAAAAATGGAAGAAAACTTGCTGGTGCAACAACATCATCCAACTTCAGCAAGTTAAGAATTTTTCCTGCCACACTTTTTGACAGAGACTTATGGTTGTAATTTATTTTTAAAATCAGTTGATAGTATTCGAATATTTTTCTAGAATTTTTAAAAAATATATATTTGAGAAAACACTATAACGATATTTTTAAAATACTCGAAAACGTATCATATCTGCTAATATATGAATAAAATTTCTGCTAATAAATGAATAAGACATGAAAATGATGATTGTTTTTAATTTTAAAAATAATTGCTGAATCGTTTTTTACAAAACTAATTATAAAAACTGTAATCAACCATTTGGAACCCAAATTTAGACACCATAATCTTGACGAGAAATTTCTTGAAATAACACAAGGAATTAATGTTAATATAAACTCATAATATTCTAGCTACGTAATTAAATTAACCAACAAAATTGGAGATATACGAAGAGCAGAAATATCATGTATCCAAAAAAAGTACTAGTAAAATGAATTTAGTGTAACATGGGCCTCACTTAAAATGAATCAAATCCACATATTTTATTTTCTATATACTTAAGATAATTTTCATGGTCCATATAGTAATATTTTTGATAGGAAAAAAGCTTTCACAATGTCTGTATAACATATGTAGTTCAACCCTATGAGAAGTCACGTGGACCAAATATTGGGAAATTAGCAATGTACATTCCCAAAGTGGAAAAGGAAAGTAGAAAAAGCAGCATTGCCTAAACCAAATTATGAAGGAGGTGTGTCTGGTCACAGTTTCAAGATTATTGGATGGGCTTCCACCCTTTATCTAAGCCAAAGGCCAAGAAAGCAATAATGTAGTACTGTATCGATATTTTTCTTGCCAAAAATGGAAATACTATTTTGCTCTTTAGGTGTGTTTCAAATAAAATAAAAGAAAATCATCTTTTGAAATATTTGCTTTCTCATGGAATCCTTGCCATGTTAATTTCCCAATTATTTTATTCAAAATCCATGAAGTTGTTTAAGATGGTATTTGCTACTACTTATTAGTAGCAATGTTTGTTCGTTTGTTTTCTCTATTTTGAAAACTGTGTCAAAGTATTTAGCATGATTTTTGTTTTTGCTTATGTACCAAATACAACTTTAAAAATTGAAAAAAATTAATTTCTGAAAAATTTTATTTTGATAACTTTCAACTCTTCTTTTAAATAGTCAATTTCAAACATAAATTCAATTATAAGAAATACCCTCTAAAAGGTAACTTAAGTTATAAATAATCCATGGGGACATTAATGCGTTTCCAAGTTGACTTGGACGTGTTTCCAAACACTCATAAAAATTACTACCATTTTAAAAAAAAACGAGTTCAGCGTTTTGGATTTTTTTTCAAAAAAATGTCAGTTTTCTCAATCCCATTACAAAACAAGGATGTCTTGATAGTGTTCCTCTACTCAGGAACGAAAGAGGGCGATTGACACTACTAGAAAAA
>BRYE01000014.1:9041155-9053655 GCA_030159115.1 Actinidia arguta var. hypoleuca | reverse complement strand
GTAAATCTTAGATATGAGAGAGAGATATGAAGGAAAGACGGTGGTGGCGGCAATTGTAACTACGGTATGGCATAAAGGTAGACAGTAATTGTGAAAAGTCGTGGTTGTGTTCTAAATCTCAAATCTAAGAGAGAGAAAGAGTGAGAAATTTAACAATGATGTTAAGAAGGTGGACAGTAATTGTGATGGCGGCGGTGGTGGAAAGCCATGACAGGGGATAAATCTTAGATATGAGAGAGATATGAAGAAAAGGTGGTGGTGGCGGCAATTGTAACTACAGTATGGCATAAAGGCGGACAGTAATTGTGAAAAGTCGTGGTTGTGTTCTAAATCTCAAATCTAAGAGAGAGAAAGAGTGAGAAATTTAACAATGGTGGGGTAGTAATGTCGCGGTGGTGGTGTCGATGGTGTGACACAATGGTGGCAACGACGATGTGGTTGTGGCAACAATGACGGTGTGGCTGCGGTGATGTAGCTATAGTAGGAGAGAAAATAAAGAGAGAGATTGAGATAGTTTGAAATAAATATTTTTTTTGAGGACTTTTATATTTAGGTTATGAAGAGAGCACAACATTATTCAATCATACAGTTTTCACTCATAAAACCTAATTTCTTGGACCTTGGGCCAAACACTTCTAATTTAATAATTTTTTTTATTATTTATATAAATGACATAGACTGAAGGTTAACTGAGGCTCAATACATGGACCATAAGTAAAAAAAAAAATTTCAAAACCACTAAGATCTAAATTTTAATTATAGTGTTTTTTGTTTTCTTTTCACTTTTGCATTTTTTCTACAAAAGACGAATAAAATAAATAATAAAATATAAATAAAAGATGAAAATTGTTGTGGTAGAAAATTATGAGTGAGCAACCAACAGTTAGAATTACTCACGATCCCGGTAATAACTCTGGCGACCTGCGCAAGGAAACAAGCATGACCGGCCTGGGCGAGGTCACTCAAAATTTCTTTGGTGTGCAAATCAGATCAAGGCGAATATAAGCTAGGCAAAGTAGGAAAACAAATCACTCAAAGTGAGTATGCAAAGATTTTTTCGTACCTTTTCATAATGGGGAAGCAGTCTTTTTATTGTTGGAAAATGGAGAGTCGTGTGAGAAGATCACGACGAGATTCTAGAATAGATAAGTATGAAAGGAAATCCCATGGATATCGGAGATAAATTAGGAGAATGCCACATGAAGAACACGCCGTGAATGTAAGAGAAGTGGTGGAAATAAAGTCTTATAGATATGGAGTTTCAAGATCATCTCATCCTTATAATGAATGGCAAGGTGGAGATTGGCAAGGTTAATCTCGTTCTCAAGTTCAACTTATATTCAGAGTGATGGGCGAGGTGAGAAACATGGAGGATGTGAGCACCATGGTGGAGGATGTGAACACCATGGGCGAGAGAGCACCACATTCTCCGTGGACAGCATCTCAAAAAATTCGAGCTTAATGAGTTGATCTCGTTGAATAAAGTCTCAGCAACGTACTTACTTCAGCAGGTGATCTTGGTAATGTGTTTACTTCATCAAGTGAAGATTTCACCCTCATCAAAAATAATTACTAAAGACAAGTAATCTAGCCGGAGGTGCAATTTATCCCAAATCTCTTTACTAAATGTTTTTTTTTTCATTGCTACACATTTATGTTGAGAATTTATAGTTACCATGATTTTCATAGGAAATTGAAAGCATCACTCTTGAGCAATCATTAATTTCGTAAAAGGTATAATAACTACGTAAAATTATTTAAAAACATGATACGTATATTATTTTTTTTTTTAATTCTTACGCTATTTGACACCACAACTCAATAAGCAACTTGTTACCAATACTCATCAATTTGAAATGGGAGATGCTCAAGTACACATATTTTATTTAGGGTGTATGGTATAAAACTCATTTAATAGTTATTCAATGAGAAATTTTTAATCTAGATCTTTAAATAAATTAATAATTAATAATGATAACTTGAATAATATGTTAAACTAACTTTATGAATCGTATTGGTTTTGTTATGAATTTGTATGTGTATTGTTATGAGATCTTTTATTATGAATATATTTGTTATGAATTCTATTGGTATATTTGATAATTTATGAATCTTTGTAGTTTGTTTATAAATTCTTATTGCTCACTTCAAAGTTGTAATTGCATTAGAGTCTACAAATTAAAGTTTACTCTAATGAACCTTATTGGTTTGATTATGAATTATTTTGGTTTGATGTTATGACTATTGTTATGAATTAGTATCGCTTCAAACAATGAATTAGTTATTTCAAAATATTAATTTTCATAAAACCCACCAATTAAATTGGAATCCAGTTGCTTTTATAAATTTTGTTGATTTTGTTATGAATTTTTGTGGTTATTATTATAAGATATTTTGTTATGACTGAATTTGTTATGAATTCTATTAGTATGTTTAGTAAATTTTATGAATCTTTATAGTTCGTTTATAAATTTTTATGAATATAATTATTTTCTAAAATTTTATGGCTATGTTATGAATTAAAAATTAACTTTATTTGAATTTGTGGCTAAATTATATTTTAATTAAGTTAACCTACTAAATGACCAGTTTGATTTGTCAAAAATAGTGACATTACTCAATCTCAACCACACAATAAGTACAAATAGTGTGATATATGTATCGCAACATTTTCCATTTGATGTTCTTAGTCGTTAATCACTGTGCAAGAGTGGACTTAGTTGGACCCAATTCTCAAATTATCCCGCTTTTCACGCGTAAATTCTTCTAAACTTGTTGATTTGATTAAGATTCGTTGAAATATGTTGAAAAGTATTAACTTTCATAAAGTTTCGAGTCAAAATTTGAGAAAATACAAATTTAAATGTGTTTTTAAATGAAAAATCTTGAAAAGTATTAACTTTCATAAAGTTTCGATTCAAAATTTGAGAAAATACAAATTTAAATGTGTTTTTAAATGAAAGATGCTAATTACAACAATTTAATAGGCGGTGGTTAAAGTTCATATATAAGTGCACTAAAAAATTTGAAATAATATTTAGGTGCTCCTCTATTTTTTTTTTAAATTACAAAAAAATCAACTAAAACAAATAATATTCATTGGAAATGATCTATGCTTTTTTAGTGGTTTCCTTAATGATTTCATCTAGTCAATAGGTGGTGGTGGGAAAAGGTTTATAACAATAGCAATGGACAATCAAAAGGAATTAATAATAATGATTGATATTTTTTCTTGAGTTTTCTCAACTATTTTTTTGGGAAAATTATGTTGTCATTACCTAAGAAATTAATTTGAAAACTGAAAAAAAATTGAATATATAATTTTTTAAATATCACCGATCTTCTTCTGAAACTATTATAAAGAATTTCCTGAACTCCTATTGTTAACATCAGTTGGTAGGGTTCATTAAAAATTACTAATACCACATATTTTTCACCTTTGAGCACCAAGAGTATCTCTTAAATATTTATTGCCACCAAAGTTAACTCCCACCATCATCACTAATCCAAGCCAATGAGACAAAACCGGCTACCACGAAACCATAGCCACCACCCACAACTTCCACCGCAATTTAGGGCAGGAGGTGGAGGTGGAGGTGGAGGTGGAGGTGGGATTTGGTGGATTTGCACAAGTGGAGATCTTGCTACTTGCATTGAAGTTTTTTAGTCTCTAAAATTGACACCGTCTAGCTCAATGTGATAAAAAAAAAGATAATTTTGGTAGTAGTTTTAAAAGTAAAACAAATCAATAATATTTCAGATATTACGATAAAATTTATTTAAATTTATTAAAAAGCTTAAGAAAGATCAATGAAGATTATAGTTTAGTAAACTATGAAATAATAGTTCTCTTTGTGCTCACTGAGCAGTTGTTTAATTTAACCTCTGTAAATCCACATATATCCTTTTAAATTTACATTCTCTTTTCACCAATTTTTTTTCTTTATTATCTTTATCATGCGATCTTTGATTAAAATGGCTAAATTACCTTCACATGATAAAAAAGAAACAAAAGTACAAATGCATAAAAAGGGACAATTCATGTTAGGGAGCAGCTACAATATGTCCCCCAAAATGTATATAGTGCGTTTATGCATAATATTACTCTAATCGATCATAACATTCAGCACAACTGATCATAAAAAAATTATAATTCTTTTTTACCATGAAAGTCGTAATATTTTATCACAATAATGCATAACAAATTATTTTTTACTATTTTAATATATACACTCACATAATATTTATCACAACGATCATAACATACACTGCAATCAATCGTAATATTTTTATGATACACACACGGGTGTACTGTAGACTTTGCCTTCGTATTATTACCAAAAGAGACTAGCTTTATAATAATTTTGCATAATAAATACAAAAAAGTAAAGGTGAATTTGATTTAAAAAATAGAGTGCTAAAAATAACACACAATTTTAATTACATGACTATATTTGGGGAGTGGGGTCCATTATTTCTCAGTTGGTCAACTTACCCATGACAGATTCCCAATATGTGGGGTCCCATCCTCATTGTATATCCTGGGATCTCTTAGCAATGATGTAATCTTGAACAAGTACTTGTTTTGTGACCTTGAACCCTAATGATTTGGGGTACTACTCTATAAATTGAAAATATTAAGGATCAAATGGGTTGTTAGTTTGCTATAGTCAACTGTATAATACCAAGTCTTAAATAAAACATTCGATATAAATGAAAAAAAGAAGAAGAACACTTGATGTGAAAAGTTAAAAGCGTAAATTTCTTCATTGGTCCCTATAGTTCGACTAAAGTTTCAGTTTGGGTCCTATAGTTCTAAATTAAACAATAAGATCCTGTAATTTCAATCTCGTTCCAATATAGTTCATTCGTCAATACCCATTAACACTATGGAGGAAAAGATATCATGTAAAAACTTACATGTCCATTTATACACTATAAAAATGGTCGTATGAGCTTCACGTGCTCATTTTTCATGCAAGTTCTTAAAAGATACTGATTGAGGGATTATATTGGAACGAGATTGAAATTGCAACATCTTAATTATTCACATTAAAATTATAAAGACCAAAGTAAAATTTGGTCAATCTACAAGGACCAATGGTGAAATTTACCCAAGTTTAAACACTGCTTTTTATGTGCTGTGTGAATCTAATATTATTTTGTCACTAATCATGTATTCGTGTCCTTATAAATACACTTATCTTGGGGAGGCACCTTCTTATACATTTCTCTCTCTATTATTTATGATTTTTTCCTTGGATTAGCCCCCACTTACCATATGCTAACCAAAGCAGTGCCTGCCCTGGGCATAGGCCCAGTAGGCCTGTGTCTGGGCCCCAAAAAAATAGCCCAATTTTGGGACTTTCAAGTCCAATATGTTAGGTAAAAAAAGGCCATTTAAATTTTAAAAATAATTTATATTTTTGTATATGTGATTAGGTATATATTATTAAATGGTCAATACATAGTGGTAGCACTTTTATATATGAGATTATGACTTTTTGTGTACTGGATTATATATATTTTGGTATATCGAAGTAATAATTTTGTATGTGTATTATAAGTTTTCAACTTTGTTTGAAACTCACAAGTGATGTTAATTTTTGTTGCAATAATAGTCTCATTTTTTATTGAAAAAAAAATATAAGAGGCCTCAAATTGAGGTTAGGATTGGAGTCTCAAAAAACTTAGGGCCGACACTGCACCCAAGTAATGGTTAATTAAGAACTAACTTAATGAAGCTCTCCATTTCGATATGTGTGTGTGTGTGTGTGTGTGTGTGTGTGTGTTGGGGTGGGGGGTGGGGTGGGGTTCAATTAAGCTACCTATGATAAAATTGATTGAACAAGTTTCATCCATTTAATCTGCATATTTTTTGTTTTTTCTTCGATCCAACGGTGATGATGTGTATGTACGTTTATATAAGCATACATTACTCTATTTTTTAATAACCAGAAACTTTAGGTACCCAATGTATTATGAGTTTTGTTAGTTATTGTAAGGGGATAGAAGAGTATTAGTTCCGAAAGAGCAGGACTTGCACTGTTGTCGGTCTGTTGCCCTATAGCAAGTTCAGCAGGGGCTCTACGTCGAAGCTTGGTTGATCATCAACGGTCGACAGGAATCCCAACGGCACCTTAGAGGCAGATGATAACTTGCACGATGAAGTTTTCCTGACACTCCACCGGCGACATAACTGGCTAGCTATCAACCATAACTTAGGGGCATGATTGGGTTAATTGCCTACTCACTGACATAGAAGACGGCGGCGTGCCAAATCACTCGCCGAACTGCACAATAAAATGTAATGATTTTTCTCTCTCAAAGGTACGTGAAAACATTTACCTCAAGCTATAAATTCTTTATTTTTCTTCATACACTTACAGTCACTAATTTGACCGTCGGAGAGTTGTCACAGGACAACTTTGCGCAACCCTTTCTCACTGATCCTGTCTTGCAGATCGGTCCAGCAACCTCCAACCACCGTCAAATGCTGACCAACCACCATAGGTCACATCTTTAATTTTCTTTCTTTCATTTTAATATCTACACACCCCACAATTATTAATTGAATTTTTTTTTATTCAGATGACTTTTAATATATGTCAAATTAGACTACACTACTTCATGTTGCAGACTATTTTTTATTTAATTTATTTTGTTGGTGTATGTACAAGAAAGTAAAAATTATTCAGTTTGGCTTAGTATTTTTTTTTTTTTTTTGGTTATTTTACGTGTTTTGGTTTATAAATTTTTCATTTTTAGTAATTTTTTTTATCATTTGATTAAAATTTTATAATTTTCTGTTACTCTTGATGAGCGAAATTTGAAAATATAAAAATTTTATTCAAATTTGAAAAAAGATACTAGACAAATAAGCCATTTTTTGTTTTATACATTTTTATTTTTAGATATTTCTTTCATAAAAAAAAATAATAAAAAATATAAAATTTTAATTTAACGATAAAAAAAGAATTAATTAAATAGAGTTAACATGTGTTTCTGATTTACAAGACAACAAGAATTAGAGTTATGAGTAGGTGAGGTTGGGGTCCAGTGCACAATGCTGGGGAAGAAGAGTTTAGAACACGTGGTTTGACTCTTATTTATATGTGTAATTGCTACGTGCCGTTGAAAACTGGCACTGCAACTATCCCTGATTAGCGCATCCCATCTGCATTCAACCAACACTTATTTTTTGAATAATGATAAGTACACATCCAAAAATGGGTGTGTACCATACACACCTAAAATGGTGTCTCACAATCAAGTGGAACGCGTCCTAATTAGAGTTTTTTAAAATGGTGTCTCACAATCAAGTGGAACGCGCCCTAATTAGAGTTTTTTAAAATGGTGTCTCACAATCAAGTGGAACGCGCCCTAATTAGAATTTTTTAAAAAACCCTAATTAGGGCGGGTCTCACTTGATTGTGAGACAAAAAAATGGATGTGTATGGTACACACCCATTTTTGGGTGTGTACCTATCACTATTATTTTCTCTCTCTCTCTCTCTCTCTCTCTCTCTCTCTCTCTCTCTCATATGTATACTATATGTAATATGTTCACATCTCAATATCATGTATATAAAATAATTAGAGAAGTGCCAACCATACGAATGTCCACCCTCCATTTGTGCCCACTTCTCATTTATGAACACTCAAACTCATACACAAGTGTATGCTTATTATAAGTACTATGCATGTATTGGGTTTGTGACAATGACATAAATATTGGTGACGGTTCAAGAATTTGTGTTATTTAAGTACTATATACAATTATTTTCATCAAAGAAGTTGAATTACATTGAATAATCTGGATTAAGTGAAATTATTCTCTTATTTTTTGATAGTTCAATATTCTTGTCCAATCTAATTGGGTTTGAGAGAGCCTAATCTTAAGGTCAGAAAGTTAATGGTTAGATAAACTTTCAGTGGCTTTAAGGAAACTCGAATGCCGATTTTGAAATTAACAGTCGGACAATTCTTTAGTGACTCCAAGAAGACTCGAACACCTGAAGTTAACGGTCGAATAAGCTTCCAGTGACCATAAGAGGACTCGAATTGGCAACCTCTTAAACACAAAACATTGATCTTTACCAATTGAATTAACACTAAGGGGTTAAAGTGAAAATCGAAAAAGTATAAACTCTTGATTAAATAATTAAAAAAATTACTAAAAAAAGTCAAATGCCCATTGGTCTAATTACTGTACATGCATCAAGTGAGGCCAGGTGTGTGAAAATGACACGAACGAAAATGAAATGTATAAAGACTTGGAAACTTAATTGCCCTGCATGCATGCACGTATAATCGAGACTGGAGGAAGGAAAAATGAATTTGAATTCAAATATATATATATATAGATAGATAGATAGATAGATAGATATTGGTGAACCTATCGGGTCTCTGTCTGCTACCAAACTGATCACCTTATCAACACACACTCTGTGGTTTTGTTTGAATTTGGGTGACCCAAAAATCCACCTCCCATTGATGATTGACCTTAACACACACACAGAATTTGGTACCAAAAGTCTCACTTTCTTCTCTCATTTTCCTCCTTTGAAATTTGAAATTGATGTGTTTTGTTTAGTTTTCAGAATTAGTTTTGTAAAATCGTTTTCAAAAAAATTGTTCGTTGCTGATTTTCGAAAGTTATTTTATTAGAATTTCTCAAAGAAGAACGCGTTTTTAGAAAAAAATATTAAAAAGATATAGATCTTCAAACTCTCAATAGTTTTGAATGAGTAATAATATATGAAAACAATAGATTCTCTAAAATAAATTTTAAAAATAATTTTTGAAATAGCATTGTGCAAAGTTCACTTGCAAAATGAACCAAACGTAGATGACTTGAAGGAAATTTTTTTCAACAAAAGCAAGTTCCTAGTTTGGTAAGGTAGATTCCACTTTTCAGAAAGGAAAATGCTATACATAGCTTTTGTCCCTATTTTATATGTAATTTTACTTGGGTTGAATAAAAATTTAGCTTATTTGTTGAATAAAAATAGTTTTTTTTTCCTTACATTTAGCAATTTTTTTCAATTAGTTTAAAATTTTAACATTTTTAGATCCATCTCGTAAAGAAAAATTAGAAAAATAAAAAAATTTAAATCAAATGATGAAATAAATTCACTAAAGACAAAAAAAAATTGAAAACTAAATCACCTAAATTAACTGGTACGTGAATCTCAATAATTTAGAATGGTGATAAAACCTGTGATTTCATAGATCACTTTTGGAAAATAATGTGCAATTAACCAAATTATTGAACATTTAAAGATAATTTGGATAAAAAGTTACTCTTTGGTCATAGAAATAGTCTAAAAATTTAAAAGAGCAGTAAAAACGAATTCTGATACTAAATCAGATGATTTATTAATTTCAATTCTAAAGAAATTCATAATTTTTCAAGATTTTCTACTCCTCTTAGGCATGAAACAAATATTGGATGTAACGTAATACCAAATGGCGGTATCATCTTTCAATAGAAATTTTCAAAAACTTGTACACACAACAATATTGTTGGATTAGGGGCTTGCTCTGACATTCAATTTTTTTATTAGCCAATGATTCACGTAGAATAGTTTCAGTCTACATACGGGATGTGACAAAAAGAGAATTGGAGATTGAAGATTAATTTGGTTTGTACATTTTTTGGACATTCTTAAATTTTTTTACCACTTCGATTTTTATGTCTTCTTGTCCTGGGTGATTTTCTTTTCCGGTTACTTTTCAAAATGTAGTACTTTTTTGGTTTGTAGCAAAAAAAGTCCAAAATTTTTTTTTAAAAAAAATCTAAAATTTTTAAAGAAAGACAAAAAAAGCCAATTTTTCTGCATTATCTTTGTTTTAGTAGATTTTTTTTAAATATAATCCTTTTTTTTTTTACTTTTCCAATTTCTCTAATAATGATAAGTCAGAAAAGTAACCTTTTTAACTAACATCTGAGAATTTTTTTTCACCAAAAACAAAATGATACCAAAGTGGAGGTGAAAAAAAATTCAAAAAATTAAGCAAACCAAATTCTCTCTTACCTAACACTTTTAAAAACCATTTTTTATGGAGAGCTTTTTCTAAAGCCAATCTTATTTTGGGCCAGTGGACACTAGTACAACAACAACACTTCTGTGCAACCACTTTCCTCTCTTTTTGTTGCAAATTTAAAAGAAAATTGCCTACACAAGCTTGCTCTGGTTTGGTTTTCTTTCAAAAATTTGTTTGGTTGATGGTTTTACAAACTTATTTTTTAAGAATTTCTCAAAATATTAAGAACACAGTTTTTAGAAATATTAAAAAGATATCTTCAATTTCTTAGAAATCTTTTTCGGTGAAAAATGACTAAATATGAACAACATGAGTGTTTTTGTCTCAAAAGTAATTTTTGAAAAAGCATTTCTGCAAAATTGATTTAAAAATTGAACCAAATAGAGTTATCAATTGAAACAAGAATGGACCCAAGAGGGCTATACGGGCATTCGTTATCAACTTACAAATATTTTTAAGTTATATAGATTCATTACCCTAAATCCAAATCCAAAATTAAATTAGTAATGTATTTCATGTGTAAGTTACTAATTCCATGTATTCGCATCCCCAAAATTAAAATCCTAGATGGGTTCGTTATTGAATCCAAGCCATGTTATGAACCAAAATGAATCCAACACCTCGATTTATGTCATCAAACTGTTGTAATACTTATAGTTGTTAAATTGATTATCTAGGTAGAAATTGATGTTGAATTAGTATCAGTACATAGTTTATATGATGAGATCACATTTTTTGTTAAGAAAATAGAGCATTTATTTGTAAAATTATACTTGTTGATCATTTTTTTAAAGACCGATGTGATTTAATTGAGTTGCCACTAACATTGGATCAACTTAATTTTTTTTCCCCAATTTTTTTAAAGACCAATGTGATTTAATTGAGTTGCCACTAACATTGGATCAACTTAATTTTTTTCCCCCAAGAATGATCAATTCATCAACCCTTACAAAATCAACAATTTTAATCAGTTTAGTGGACCCAATGATGTGAACAAAAACACCTACCCTGTTGAAAATGAAAAGTACATTGAACATGGATGATTTGTACATTCTGAGTTGCTTGTGAACCATTGGATCAGTGAGGTTGTATAACAATTTTGCAAGACCACGACTTATAAATCAGATCTCGTTTGAACTATTTGAAAATTTAAGTTTTTTTAATTTTTAAATTAAAATAGTAAAGTGAGATAAAAAAAACTACTTTTGTTATTTGAGGTAGCTAAGAAATCATGTGATTTTTATTATTTGGGATTTAAAGTACGTGATTTGAAAAAATTCTACCCTATACGGGCCATAAAACTAGTATAAAAAAAAACATTCGTCTAGATATAAAACTCTAGAAATTCCACGTAAACAAATGAATTTGAACTATTTATTTTGAATTTTGATATTTTTTTTTTCTATTCAAATTCTGGAAATTTAGCAGTACAACCAACCAACCCAAAAAAATTAGACTATTTTAGCCCAAAACTAGAATATAAATGAATCAACAACAAAATCCAATTTGACCTGAAATTCATGACCATGGTGATTCAGACATGGAGACCAAGGCATGAGATAGAGAGTATGGGCCGGGCTGCATGGAGTATGGGCCATCTGGGGCCCACGCACTGAAAACATTGAACAATCACATATCAAAATACCTTGGTTCACGTATCATGACTACCCTAAGCAGGTGGTCAAGCAACCACTTGATCATTCACTTTCTCCCCTCATCTCTGGGAACAAACCTGACACTATGGTTACCAGACTACCAGTTACCACTGTCCTCTGCCATATGCTAGGAGTTGACGGGTAGGCCCAAGTTTATAGGAGTTTTTTTTTTAATAAAAAATAATCTTTTTTTTTTGGTTTGGGTATGTTTGTGGTGAACTTATGGGAGATATTAGCTAAAATAGTCCAATTTTTTTAATTACCCAAACAATACAAGGAAATTTTTTTAGCAAAAATCTACTGAAAAAACCAGAGTCCGAGTGGGGCCTCATTGTTCAAAGTTGGCTTGTCCAACTTCGATCCCAAGAGAAGGGATATTTTCACCCAGGCCAAGCCCAAGCTAAAGCTATCTCATCTTTTATCATTAGCGGAGAATGCACACATGAAACGTCTGCAACATTTGTTGTAGTTGCTATGAACGTAGTTATGAAGCGGTTATCAATTTTCTATTTTTACCCTTTACGATTAAAAGGACTTGGAGTATATGCAAGTATGTTTTTGAAAATTGAATTTTGAGGAAAGAATTCTTTATCTGAAAAATGTAAACAGACTTTAAAATTGTGTTTATACCATAAGTAATTAAAATCAACTAGTGAGAAAATTTATATGGGCCTAGAAATGGAATGGATAGGCCTTGTTGGTCCATTAGTGTGGATGGTGATACCCCGTGCTATGCACGGGTGCCTTGTTTAAAATTTATTTTTATATATCTTGGTGACTAAACAAATATAATAT
>BRYE01000014.1:9023655-9028655 GCA_030159115.1 Actinidia arguta var. hypoleuca | reverse complement strand
TTTGTGATATCCCATGCCCCAATTAACAACAATACCTTCACTTTTGTCCATGCCCCCCAAAACGCCATTGGTTGGTATGTTCCCAAAATGATCAATTGGTCATTAATTTGGATCAATGAAATATTGTTCTCAATAACTAAAGAAGCTTATGCTTCTATTATCTTCAACTTTGGTGATTTCAAGTGTTGATCTTTGTTGTCTTTTATCATGCTACTACTACTACTTCTTTTTTTTTTTTAACTCTTTTTCGTTCTACTGTGTGCGAGTTAAAAAAAATGAAAAAAAAGTGAGTGCACTTTAAAGACTCAGTCTTTGTCTGTATTATATAACGTCACCCCTTTTTTAATTTTTAAATAAAGGTGGAGATTGAACTAAAACAATCCCAAAATAAATAATTCTGCCTTTGGTAGCGCAAAACTAGTAGAGATAACTAATCGATTGGCCTTTTTAATATTCTACGATAATTTTGAGCTTTTTTTAAGGTAACCCTTGTGAGTTGTGAGCCATTTGTAATTTTAGTTATTTTTTTGTCCATATTAAATGATACTATAGGGTCCAGTAACATTGTGAGAGAGGCGAAAAAAAAGTGGTTTTTTATATCGTCTGCGTGCTCTGAATCACCGATCACACACACAAGACAATAAAGATTTACGTGGTGCGATTAATGATGCCTACGTCCACGGAGAGAAATAATTAATCCACTAATCGAACGAAAATGATTACAAAAGAGGAAACTCACTCTCTCAGCCTCTTTCTCACAATTTCTCTCTGTCTTGCCTCTCACTCTTAATACCTTTTTCACAGTTCACAGCACACAAGACTCAGGACCCTACTCTCCTTTTTATAGACTAATGGAAGGAGGTGGTAGACTTCAAATAGGATAATTAATTATTATCTTATTCTATCAAGAAAACATATATTAATTCAAGACTAACTCTTCAAGAGATAATCTTTCAAGAGTTCTAGTTAACTCAAGAGTTTCACATTCACATGGATACTCCATGTTAGCCAACTGGGCTTGGGCTCAAATATGTGAGCTAGACTCAACAATCTCCCCCTCCAGCTTATTGGAAGGTAATCTGATGTTTTCAAGTTGTCCATCTTGACAGTTTCTGGTCTAACTCCCCATAAGATCTGCAAGATAGCATCTGAGATATCTCGCCCTCATCAACGGGTTACTCCACTTCTCACCAAAGTGCATACACCTCCATACTGAAGTGCTTGCACCTTCTGACCGAGGTGCCCCCACTAGGATGCATCTCAAAGTACATCGCTTTGCGAGTTGTCTTGGCTCCATCTCTCATCCCTTGTACACACAACTAGAGAGATCACGCCACTAATCAAATCGATAGCAAAAGAGACTCGTTTCGGCGGCAACACGCTTATCATTATACAACTCTTCAAAATCGGCTTTGTCTTCTTCCTCTTAGCTTCTAACTGGACATCTTGTACTTGTTGCACCACTCGTGTCTGACCAGACTTCTGTACACATCTCAAAGTATCTTCCCGCGCTCTTATACCACTACAAATTCTTTAGGTATCCCTACGCTTGCTTTGCATACCTTTGTGCAACTGTTATTTTCCTTGTCCATTCTGCTTGCTAATACCACTGGACCAATGTTTGATAGTAGCTCCCCCTGTCTGAACACTCCCCTCTAGCCCTCTAGTTGGTATAGCCCTCTAGTCTTTCTTTCTCGCAACATCTTCAAACTCTTAAAGTTCCTCTACTAATCGCAAAGCTGCAACCCTTCGAATCTAACATCTCAATAGAAATTATTTTTTTACACAAACTCAAAACATGCCTTACCTCGGTCAATGTCAAAGACCTCTTATTTGCCATGCAAATTGGACTGATCCTTTGCCAATAACTCTGCTCGGTGTGTTGTTCACCATCCATGCAAGTTCGCCATCACATGCTGCATATGTAGAGAACACTTCTCTATCTCCGCACAAGTGGTAAGTACTGCCTGAATCTAATGTCCAATCTAACTTTCCATCTACCTATGCTGCTTGGAGAATATCGCCCTGATCTGCAGTCATCACTGTTGCTGATACTATTTTTAAAGACTAATTATGTTCTTTATACCTTGGACAATTCTTCTGGATATGTCCCTCCTGGTTGCAGCAAAAGTACGTAAAAGTGCGACCTCTCGACTGTGACCTCTGTTATCCTCTCGTAGTACCCCTTTGATGACCTCTTCCCTGACTTCGACCTTTTTCCATGCTTTTCTCTGAGACTAGGACTCGTGACTCATCACTATTTATCGTACCCATCTTTCTCCTCCAGGCCTCTTCATTGAATAGGGCATCCTTGACCATACTCAACTTTCTATTTGGCGCTGAATTTTTGAGAGAAGCCACCAATGTCTCCAACCTTTTGGTAAGGAACTCAAAAGCAATAGGGCTTGCATCTCATCCTCAAATTGTAGGTCAACACTAGCCAATTGATTGACCAAATTTTGGAACTCACTCGTATGTTCCGCCATTGGCGTCCCACTCTGAAACTTCAAATTCACTAACCTTTTCATCAATAAGCTTTGTTCTGAGATATCTTCTCCTGATACATCGTCTCCTACTTGGTCGACAATTCATAAGTACTCGTATCTCGTGCTGCATGATGGAATACCTCATGTCTAATGCACTGTCTGATCAATAAATCATTATTCGGTTCATCTTCTTCCATTCCTCATCCTTCGTCGCCGCATGTTTGTTTCCCTTATTCTCCAAGGGGTCGTACAAATCCTTACAGAATAAGATATCCTCCATCCTTGGTTTCTACAATGCATAATTTGTGGCTGAAGGCATGATTATAGCCCCCAAATTATTATCCTCCATCTTATTTCTCCCAAATAGAAGCAAAACATTCAAAAACTAACCTCGCGGATGAATCTAGAATGCTCCTCAGTGGCTCAGTCAATAGTCGCATGGTGTGTGTGGAGTGCGTGGGTCACTTGCCTTCCTCCTTTGAAGTGCATGAGGCACGTGAGTGAGAGTGAATCTCACGCACTGATCTTCTGGTGACGCGTGTGGTCGTGTTCGATATTCGTTTTCGACGCAGTTGGATGCTGGAGTTTTGTCTTGAAGAGAGGAACACCGTGGTTCTATCAGAAATCAATTTTGAACACTTTTGCAGAGAGTCGAAATTCAACCCGTGTTCTGATACCAATTGTTGTGCTCAAAATGAATCACCGATCACACACACAAGACAATAAAGATTTACGTGGTTCGGCCAATGATGCCTATGTCTACGGAGAGAAATAAATAATTCACTAATCGAACGAAGAGGATTACAAAGAAGGAGACTCACTCTCTCAGCTTCTTTCTCACAATCTCTCTCTATCTTGCCTTTCACTCTCAGCACTTTTTTCATAGCTCACAGTGCACAAGACTCAGGACCCTACTCTCCTTTTTATAGACTAAGGGAAAGAGGTGGTAAACTTCAAATAGAATACTTAATTATTATTTTATTTTATCTAGGAAAATATATACTAATTCAAGACTAACTTTTCAATAGATAATCTTTCAAGAGTTTTAGTTAATTCGAGAGTTTCACTCTCCATGTGACCCAACTGAGCATGAGTCCAAATATGTGGGCTGGACTCAACACTGTGTACTTTATTTTATTTGTTGAACCCCAAATTGATAAAATAATAAAAATGCAAAACCATTTATATATACATACAGAAATCTTTTTTGACAAATATTTATTAATTTTCTTATTAATTTCGTAACCAACCAAGAAAGAGAAATACTTGTAATTTTTTCATTTTCCTCCACAAAACCAAGATTCCATTATCTCGGTTATTTACCTCAAGATAACTGTTTTTGAAAATTTTATCTGAAAACAGTCAAATGTTTCAAAAAAACACTAACAGGGCGTTTTTCCAATTTGTAAACACTGTTTTCTCAAAAATAAAAACGATCCCAAAACAAAGAGTGTTTCAGATTTTTCTCATTAATTTTGTTTCAGGAAAACGGAAAACGGAAAACGGAAAACACGAAAACAATACCAAACAGGTCCTTAATTTTCTGGAAAGCATTTTTGTAGTAGTTTGCATATTCCCCAGCACCCAACTTGATTTATTCCATAACTTAACATCTATTATTTATCAAATTTGGGATGTTGAAATATATGGCCACGAGCGTTCCATCTGAATTATGCACATCATTAATGTGAAGTTAACGTGAATCGGATGATAGTTTCCTTATTATGGAATGACAACCATGAGCTTTTCAGTCCATAAGAAAATTTTGCAGCTTGTTTTGGGAAATTTTTAAGCGTTTGGGACATTTCTTTCCCTTTTCACTATGCCGAAAGGAAAAAGAAAAACAGTTTGAAGTTCATAGAATTCTTGCGTCGTCTTCACTTAACTAGCAAAATTATGCACGACACGCACCACAAAATTTAACCTTCCGAGATTTTCCGAGTAGCAAAGCAAATATATATATATATAATTTAGGGATACTAATTTTCAGTCAAATATCGATGAATTTGGCTCTAGGTTTAATTTTCACATATATTATGCTCGGGTTTAGCATTTCATCCTTTTTCATGACTACTATTTATGTATAAAGAAGTTGATTATAGCCCTTGTGACAAGAATGATAGTTAATTACCATATATACAATTGACCTTAGGTGCACAAATTAGGGATGGAGACGGCAATGAGTGAGTACGGAGTGAAAATCACCACTCAACCTCTGCTCTTTTCAGTGGCTGTTTCAAGATTTTTTTAAATGGATCAACGAAAAAGTAAGTAGTATTAAAAGCTAAAGTTTTTAAATATTTGATAAATACAATTTGAGATTTCAAAAATAAAACATAAATGAAACTTTCGTACATTCATAAAAAATGTTATATAAAAACAAAAAATACAAAAACATATAGTTTAGGTCTTTTGATCCTTGTAGGGCAACAGTCTGATTTAATTAACTTTATGCACGAAGGGGTCTTTTTTTATGTAAGGGGTTAAAATATTCCAATCATATTTCCGAGCTCC
>BRYE01000014.1:9006155-9018655 GCA_030159115.1 Actinidia arguta var. hypoleuca | reverse complement strand
GAATTATGGCCACGTTTGGGATAGATAATAATTTTTTTTGTATTATGTTTTGTCTTTAATGCATTATTTTTATCGTTTGGTCAATTTTTAAAATTTTTTAATTAATTCATCCTGATTTGAAGAATTAAAAAAGTAAAAAAAATATTCCCCTCTAAAATATAAATTAATTCAAAATTAAACTATTTTTTTTGGTTTTAGTGAATTTTTAAAAAATAATATCTTGTATTTTCTTATTCCAGTAATCAAGACAAACTAGTAAATTCAAATGATAGACTAATCACACGTCAACTATCTAAACCATCCAAACTTGATATAAAACTCCACCTTGTAAAATTGATTTTAGGTTTGGTATCTCCATCATCTCTAACAACACAAATTAATCAAAAGATGAGAACATATCACTGAAAATAAAAATAATCCAAAAAAACTCATTTTATCTCAAATTGGGCGGCTCACTTAACGTATGTTAAAGACATGTGTGAAGAATAAATCCATATCCGATAAATAAAAAATGAGTTGACTCTTAATATACATTTGATAGACTAACTACTGATAAGGTTTAAGCTTTTAAGTGGGTATGAGTTTCAAACGGTGTATATTGGGCCAATGTGATTTGATATGGACCTATGTGAATTCTCCCCAATGGATTGCCCTTACGTGAGTGCGCGATGACGATTCTCCCCCAACAAGTCGATGGAGCGGGAAAAATTCAAAGTGACTTTACATGAAGTAATGGTGGATGGCTCTCCATGAAGCCTTGAATTGGACTCGGTGTTGGAGAATAATAAATTAAGGATTAAGGGGGAGTTTGGATGATCGAAGTTTGGTTCTCAATGAAACCCTGATTTAGACTCGATGTTGGAGAATAATATATTAAGGATTAAGGAGGAGTAAGTGGCAAATCCGAGTGGATTGGGCCTAACATGAGCGCGTTGGTGGCATTTGAAGACGATTCTCCACTAACAACGTATGTGATTGATAGATATATTGATAAGCAGCAACAAATATGGTGGATGGCAGATCAAAGTGGATTAGGCCTAACATAAGCGCGTGGACGGATCTTTGAAGACGATTCTCCTCCCAGCAACGTATGTGATCTATAGATATATTGATAAGCGACACCAAATAGGGTGGACGGCTCTCGATGAAGCCCGAATTTAGATACGGTGTTGGAGAATAATAGATCAAGGATTAAGGAGGAAAAGCTTGGACGATCAGAGTTTCAAGGGTAGTAAGTGGTAGATCAGAGTGGCACGGGCGGACCTTTGAAGACGATTCTCCCCCAACAATGTATGTGATATATTGACAAGTGACACCGAATATTAAAATCACATCATTGTAAAAATCAAGGCTTATGATTATAACGGAGAAATGACCTAATTAAGCAGGAGTTACACAGAAGCAAAATTGTTGTTTTCATAACTTGTTTCTTTTTCTTCTTAAAAATTGTTGCCCTAGTTGGGGCACCACAAATTAGGGATCAACCAATGAGTTCGTGGGAGTGTCTCTTTAAAACTGGACTACAATAGGTCACTGTCTGCCTCAAACAAATATGCTGTTGTTATTGTAAATTAATTATTTTCATCTTTTTTGATTAATTTTTTACTCTTTTAATTCGTCTTCATTATAATTATGAAATCAAAAGAAAATATTTTTATTTTTTTCTTCAAAAATCCATTAAAATCTAAATTAATTAAATTTAATCCATTGTTTGGATTACCTTGGAATTTTTTTTTCTTCAAAATATTATTTTTTTTACTTTCATATTCCTATAATCAAGACAAACCAGAAAGTTTAAAAACAAAAAAAAAATGACCAAAAAGATGAAAAGCTAATTAAAAATACAAAAAATACAATCAAAAATTCTGTTTTACCCAAAACTGGGCCTCTATAACGCGTTTGTTAGATATATTGATAAGTGGCTCCGAATACTAAAATCATATAATAGTTAGAACAGAAGAAATGACCTAACTAAGCATGGAGTCAGTAGTAAAATTGTTGTTTTCATAATTTTGGGGGTAAATTCCACCGACCTTCCCTGAGTTTTCTAAAAAATATAGTCACTTCTCTTACTTTTGAAACTACTATAAAGATTGTCTGCCGGCCTAAATTATTTGATAAAAATGATAAGATTGTCTTTAATTTTATTTTTGTCTTCTCAATATCCCAAATAAAATAGATAGTTGTTCTCTTTTTTCTTAGAGCTCCCATTTATTCATAAACTATCTCATCTATATTTTTTTATCAATAAGTAATTTTTTTAAAAAATAATCTAAACATTAGAGGTGACTATCTAAAATAATTTTCTTATTCTTTTTATCAATAATAAAAAAGAGAATGTCGATCTATTTTAATTGGTGTATTGGGAAAAAAATATAAGTCCTAAATCTAAGGCCAATCTTGTTATTTGTATCAAAAAATTAAGACAGGAGAAATCTCAATAATAATTTTAAAAGTAATAAGGTTAGTTATATTTAAGAAATCAAAAGAGAGGAAACTGTATTTATTAAAAATTTTAGGAGAAGTAAGTGAAATTTACCCTAATTTTTTGCCCCAGTTGGGGCCAAGTTGCCTTGCACCACAAATTAAGGGACGAACCAACAAGTTAGTGGGAGTGTTCTTTTAAAACTGGACTAAAATAGGTCACTGTCTGCCTCAAAACAAATGTGCTTATGTAATTTACGAATTATAAGTGGGATCTGAATGTGACTGGCTTGTTTGGTATGAAATTTGGGACTTATAATAAATTGTCAGAAAACTAACTAGTTGGATAGCGCTGTCCAAAAACACCAGTAGAACTGAAAACTTGATCCAAATTAATCGGTTTAGTTCAGTTTTTTGTATAGTCGGTTCGGTTTCGGTTCTAAAATTATAAAAACCACCTTGGCCAGTTCGGTTCCAGTTCCGAACCGAAACGGATAGGATAATACTACTAAAATATCCAAGGTTGAATACCGAGCTTGGGAACAATTCTGACTGTTGGCTGCTCGTTCCCAAATTTCTACCACAATAGTTTGGTGCCATCTGTGGGAATGACAGTTCTCAACACCCTATGCACCTGCATAGCCGCTAATTGCCTAGACAAAGTACAAAAACCCTTTCGATAACTCAGCACATCCAATGGCAACGTCTAGCCAAGTTTCAGATCTAGAGGGCATTCATCGTGAGATGCATGAAATTGTTGAGTAGATCACAATTATGAATGAGATTAATGCCCGTCTGGTTCAGCACCTTGCCACAAACAACCCACCTCCTGTTGCAGCACTTATTCAAGAAGTTGAACGATCTCGCTGTTTTCATCGGTCAGGCGATCGTGACTCTCAAAGTTGTCACAATGCCGTCCAGAGGCACCCGACTAGGAGTAGGAGACGTCGATCGCCAAGCTTGCACTCCGGGCAAAGAAAGAGTCATGCTACGTTAGAGTCTTAGTCCTCTAGTCGAACTCACGATACTGAAGGTGAGGAAATCAAGAGAAGGGGAAGGTCGCCTTGCTGAGATGACCAGGGACCCATGCACCGAGATAAATCCACCACCCAAAATATTAAGGACCTAGATGCTCGGATTGATACCATCATCACATAGGCGAATGCCCCAATCACTGTAGATGCCTTGATAAAGCAGACCGAGCCTTCGTTCACTGAAATGGTAATGAGAACCAAGGTTTCATCCAAGTTCAAGTTACCGTCTCAGCTTGGGGTATATGAAGGAAAGACAGATCCAATGGACCACCTGGATTCGTACAAGAATTTGATGACGCTCCAGGGGTACTCAGACGAGGTGATGTGCAAAGCTTTTTCTGCTGCTTTGAAGGGATCAACGAGGTCATGGTTCAAAAATTTATCTCCTCGAACTATCGATTCATTTAGCGACCTTAGCAAGCTCTTTGTCGCCAATTTCATGAGCTACAGGATCAGGTAGAAGAATGCTTCCCACCTTTTTATAGTCCACCAGAAGGATGAGGAGAGCTTGAAAGATTACGTCAAGCATTTCAACCAGGCCGTCCTGGAAGTGGATGACCCCAGTGACAGGGTGGTGGTCGTGGCTATTATGGAAAGACTTTGCTCGGGATCACTATTTGACTCCGTCTTCAAGAATGTCTCGAAAACTATTTCGGCACTCCAAAGTAAGGCCGATAAGTACATTGAAGTAGAGGAATTGGCTGAGGCCAAGTGTAGAAGGCGAGGGAGAGAAGACCACAAGAGAAAGGAGTTTGACACCCGACGAACCAACTATAAGGGAGAGGTGAAGAGTAAGAGGTCTGAGTGAGATGCGAGGAGGCAAATTAATGGATGACATTCACGAACTCCATCTCTAGATGATGCCGAGATGGAGGCGCAGATGAACGAAGTGGATAAGATTACCCTTGTTGATCCCAAAGAGACAGAAAACACCAAGCCACTCGAAGAAGTGACCCCAATTTCTATACACCTTGACTTTCTAGATTGTCATGTCTTGATCGGAACTGAATTGATTGAAGAAATGCAAAGCGCTTTGGTAAAGTTTCTAAAGAAGAATTATGATGTGTTTTTATGGTCGCAAGGCGATGTTCTAGGAATAGACTCTCAGTTTTCCGTTCACCGACCTTGATCATTCTCTAGTTTGCCAAAAGAGAAGAAAGTTTGCCCCAGAGCACTTGAAAGTCATAGAAGAAGAAGTGACTAAGCTTATCAAAGTCAATGTTATCAGAGAATCTCATTACCCAAATTGGCTCGCCAACATCGTCGTCGCCCCCCCAAAAGGGAAAAAGTGGTGAGTATGGGTCGATTTTAT
Organism: Actinidia arguta var. hypoleuca; assembly: GCA_030159115.1. Classification (NCBI taxonomy): domain Eukaryota; kingdom Viridiplantae; phylum Streptophyta; class Magnoliopsida; order Ericales; family Actinidiaceae; genus Actinidia; species Actinidia arguta. The sequence goes on along the minus strand of BRYE01000014.1, from coordinate 9,013,885 downwards.
CGACCTGAACACGACTTTCTCTAAATATAGTTTTTCTTTACCCAAGATTGGTCTGATTGTTGATGCAACCTCCAAGCATGAACTCCTTAGTTTTATGGACGCCTTCTTAGGATATCATCAAATCAAGATACATCCTCCCGACGTAGAGAAGACTTCATTTATCACGGAAAGATGATTGAACTGCTACAAGGTCATGCCCCTTGGATTGAAGAATGCAGGGGCAACGTACCAAAGATTGGTTAACAGGATATTCAAAGAGATGATAGGGAGGACAATAGAGGTCTACATAAACAACATGCTAGTCAAAAGCCTTAAAGTAGTTGACCATGTCGCCCATCAGGAGGAAACGTTTGGTATCTTGCCAAAATACCGTATGATGCTTAACCCCCTCCAAATACATCTTTGGTGTGTCGTCTTGGGTTCCTGGTGACAAAATGAGGGATTGAGGTGAACCCAGACCGGATTCAAGTTCTACTCTTAATGAGCTCACCTAGAAATATTCAATAGTGTAGCAGTTGACTAGGCGAGTAGCTGCTCTTAACAGATTTGTTTCAAAATCAGTCGATAAGTGTTTGCCTTTGTTCAAAATATTGAGTAAGAATAAAGCCTGTGAGTGGACAAACAAGTCTGAGATAGCATTCTAGGAGCTGGAGGAGTATCTTGGGTCGCCTCTTCTTCTCACAGTTCCTAACATGGGCAAGGAACTCATACTATATCTCTCCATCTCGCCAACAACAGTGAGTGCCGTGCTCATTCGAGAGGAAGATAAGGTTCAGTAAACCAGTATACTATGTCAGCAAAGTCTTTGTAGAAGTTGAGACTAGATACCTGAAGATTGAGACGCTTGCTTATGCTCTTATGATCGTTGCCAAAAAGTTTTGCCAGTATTTATAGGCGCATCCCATTGCTGTATTGACAAATCAACCATTGAAGCAGATTCTCTAATGACCAGATACCTTAGGGCGACTACTTAAATGTTCTATTGAATTAAGTGAATTTCACATTAGCTATCGACCAAGGATGGCGATCAAAACTCAAGCATTGACTGATTTCATAGCTGAGTTTACACACAATGTTACTTCGGAACGTAAGGTGGGTACTCCTGAAGAACAGGACCAGGATGAGGATCTCACTAGATGGAAGTTGTTCATAGATGGGTCATCCAACCAGCATGGTTGTGGTGTGGGGCTTATTCTACAAACTATTTCAGGTGAGCAAATGGAATACACCATACGTAGTGGATTCAAAGCCACCACCAACAAGGCTAAATATGAGGCTCTCCTCGCCGGATTAAGAATCGTAACAAAGTTGGGAGTGGAATCTTCGAAGCCTATAGTGATTCTCAGCTCATGGTGAGTCAAGTCTAAAGAGATTACGTCGCTAAGGACCTCTGAATAGTGGCTTATCTAGATGAAGTGAAAACCATATCGATAACGATCAAAGATTTCAAGATTCGCCAAATTCCTAGAGAAGAATACAAGAAGGCTGGTGCCTTGGCTAACCTAGCCTCAGCCTTCGATTTCATTTCATACAGGAGCATCCCATAGAATTCTTGCCAAATGCTAGTATTGACGTTGTCGCCAAAACCATCTTTCAAGTTGTAGCAGATCCGACGTGGATGGACAAAATTATCGCATATCTTAAGGATGGAAAGTTGCCAACAGATAAGCTCCACACAAGTCGGGTCCAATATCGATCGACCAGATTATGCCTCATTCGAGGGACTTTATACAAAAGGTCTTTCTCGGGACCACGCCTGAGGTGTCTCCGAACTGAGGAAGCAGATTATGTACTTAGAGAAATTCAAAATTCATAAAGGCATCTGCAGACATCATTTCGGGACAAGATCGCTGGTTAGGAAGGCTGTTCGCCAAGGATATTTTTGGTCTCAAATGGAACGAGATGCGATCTCATTCACCAAATAATGTGATAAATGCCCAAGATTTGCTCTAGTGAGTCATCTCCCTCATACCAACCAATGATCATCCCGTGACCATTTGTTCAAGGGAGGATTGACGTGCTTGGACTTCTGCCACAAGTTCCATTGCAGAGGAAATTATTGATCGTCGCCATAGACTACTTCTCAAAATGTATACAAGCAAAAACTCTCATTAAAATCACCAAGAAGAACACCAGAAATTTTATATGGAAGAACATCGTTTGTCGATTTGGAATTCTCAAAGTATCATCTCGGACAACGCAAAGCAATTTAACAATGATGGATTCAAACTGTTCTGCTTGGATCTCGCCATTTTCAACCATTTCTCTTGCCTGGTCATCCTCAAGCAAATGGTCAAGTAAAGGTCACTAATAGAACTATCCTAAGGAACCTAAAGGCGAGGTTGAAGAAATCCAAGAGTAAATGGGCAGAAGACCTTTCAAGCATACTATGGGCTTACCACATGACAAGCAGAATCACTACGGGTGAGACGCCGTATTCGATGGTATATTGGGAAGTGAGAGGAGATAGCTTTGTTTGGGAAATTTGGTGTTGATCGATTGAGATCAGGGGTGGAGCCAGAAAATAATTTCAATAGGGTCAAACTAGTGAAAATAATTTTTTGTAGGGTCAAAATTTGTATTTATGATATATTCTAGTAATAAATTACTAATTTTTGTGAGGTTAAAATTGTATTTATAATAAATTATATAAGAGCTAACAGTGTAATTTCTGCCCTTGACTGAGATTATGATTCAACAAAAGTTAGTATATCTCAGATTTGATCTGATTACTATGGACTGCAACTTATTTTTTGATTTTTGTCAATCGATTTTGAATGTGTTTTTATTGATTGGAGTATTTTTTCGGTTGCTATTCATTCATGATTAGTTTGATTCATTTTTGCATTTATTACATTAACGATTGTGTTAGATTTTTGTTTGATTTCGTGCGAATATGTTTAAGGATTTGGAGCATTTTCACATACTGTGTGTCTTGTAGTCAATTTTTCCAGTGACTTCATGCAACATAGGTTTACATTGTAATAATTGATTGTGTTATCATCATACAATGCTCTGAAGTATTAGGTTATAGACTCTGATTAATTTTGAAAACATGCTGTGAGTTATATGATTTGGTTGTGGTTATATGGTTTGTTTTTTGTTGTATTGGAATGAGAAATTAATCATTCACTAGAGTATTGTCGTTGTTTAACTAGTGTTATTTTACATTAGAAAGTTGAATAATGAACACATGTGAAGCTTCTGTTCAGATTGCTGACAATAAACGTGTTAGTTCTGGAATGATTACTGATTCAATTGTTAATGAAGTTCGATCTAATCCCTCAAAGCGGCCTATTGATGTTGTTTATGCTTTTAAGCACTTATATGGTTTAAATCTCAGTTACAATAAAGCTTGGTCAGCTGTTAAGAAAGCTAGGGGAGATATTTTTGGGGATTTTACTGTCATTTGAGCAATTAAGGTGGTATATTGATGGTTCTGTGCCTTTTTGAGCGACAATTTGTTGCTTTCCAAGTGATCGCACGACTCATTCCAATTTTCAACCCACATTGAACCCGTTTACAACCCTCTGGAACCCATTTATGAATATGTGCGGGTTTGGGAAGGTTATATCTAGGCGGACATGGATGGGTTAATGGGTTTGGGTTGAGATTGCCAACCATAGTATCATTACTCATATGCTTGTGATGAAATAAAGCGATAATGGTAAAAAAATAAAGGGAGAAATACACTGATCACTCCTGAGGTTCATGGTTAATACACAAAGTACCTTGACGTTTAAAAAATAACAGTGACTTCTCCTGAGATTTGAAACTTGTTAAAGATTCTCCCATTTTATACTAACCACTCCTGAAGTTTCGGGTTAATACAAAAAGCACCCTTACTATTTGTCAACTGCTCATCCATGATATGAGGGGTGTTTTGTGTATTAACCCAGAACTTCAGGGGTGGTTCGTGTAAAATGGGAGAAATATGTTACAAATTTCAAATTTCAAAAGAGATCACTGTCATTTCTCAAACGTCAGGAGTACATTGTGTATTAATTCTGAACCTCAATTGTTGTCAGTGTATTTCTCCCAAAAACAAAAGGAGCAGGATAGGGGGCAATATGTACAAGTGATAGAGTTGGGGACTTAAACATCCAATCAAGGAATCTATTTCTGAAATTGAGTAAAATTTTAGAAAACATAGGAGAGACGTGGACAATTATTAGGCCCAGTCTGGATTAACTAATTTGACTCAGTTAGTTTCCTAATTCATTCATCTTCAGTGAATTTTTTTTACCATTTGTTTATAATTATATCCTTTTTCAGTTTCTTTTTAAAAGTAGAATCTAAAAATGAAAATTTTTTGGGTTCACTAGGAACTTGAAAAATAAGCATTTTTTTTCTTTTATTATTCTTTTTTCAAATTTGATTATAATTTATACTTTTGTAATTCTTAATCTTAACAAGAGGAATCTGAAAAAAATAAAATGATCAATGAAATTTATTACATAAAATATCTTAAAATTTAAAATAGCTAAATTAGTCCAAAATTGACTCGTGTGAGGTCATACATTTATATAAGCCTTGCAGTAATACTACTTGAAATCCACACAAAAGTACGATTGGGTATGAACAACTATTGAGATGTATTCCCAGAACACTGAATAATTACTCAGAAGAAATGTCTCAAGTGTCAAAATCAAATAAACCTAGTGAGACACAAAAATGTGGATACAATGGAGGTCCCAACTACACCCCAAAAATATCCACCCATCTCTTTTTCTCAACTCCCCAACAGCTTGCACCAATGAATTCACAGTTTTATGGATCCATTATGATTTGACATCTGTAATCTACCCCTCTTAAATGTTAAATCTCCACCGTCCATATCACCCCCTCAACCCTTATATATTCTCCTCTCAACTCACCCTAGTGTTATCCCAACTTCTCAAAACCCTCTCTCTCTCTCTCTCTCTCTCTCTCTCTCTTATCAACTTCAATGGGTTGCTTAGAGATCTTGCCCAAGGAGGTTAGTGTTCATTTATCACATCATTCTTCTTCTCTTCTCGCTCTAGAAGTCTACTTATCACAAAGTATGGGCTACTCATTCTCTCTCTCTCTCTCAAGAAGAAACATTTATCCCATGGCCATTGTGCTTGTTACAACTTTTTTTGCTACTCTTTTTTTGTCTTGCTAGTAATCAATTAATTAAGGATAAAATACACTGACCACTCCTGAGATTTCATGTTAATACATAAAGTATCCTTGATATTTAAAAAATTACAATGACCTCACCTGAGGTTTGCATTTAATACAGATACCCACCTGACGTTTGAGAAATTACACTGACTACCCCTGAGGTTCTGGGTTAATACACAAAGCACTCATAGGTTGGTCAGTGTATTTTAAGGGTGCTTTGTGTATTAACCTTAAATCTCAGGGGTGATTAGTATATTTTAAGAGAAATCTGTTATAAATTTCTAAACTCAGGGGAGATCATTATAATTTTTCAAACATCAGGGGTGCTTTGTATATTAAAAGCAAGCCCTATAGGTGGTCATTGTATTTCACCCATCAATTAATTACTATACTATTTTTTTTATCTTATTTATTTTTTATTTTTTGGGGGAATTAGGGTGAATCCAAAGGAGAAGAAGAAGAATGTACTTTTGATGGAACTGTGGATTTGCATGGCCGTCCTGCAATCAGAGAAAGAAGTGGACGATGGGTTGCTGGAATTATTATCCTCTGTAAGCCACCCACAACTCATTTAGTAATTACCAATTATTTCTTTTAAAAAAGTTTGATATCTTAATTTACTTATCTTCATAAATAAGTAATTACTAGTTTTTCGGTCTTGTCAGTGTTCATTGAGAAGTGATTGATGCAATTTTTTTACAGATAATTATATAATTTTTATATATTTTAAGAATATTTATACGTTATATACTAGTACGGGTATTTCTTGCGAGAATCTTGATGCAACCACTTTGTGTTTCTCATGGGAATTAGGATAGCTTGTTTGAGTTTATTGTAAACTTAGGTTGTGTTTTAATTAAGAATTTAATGAGAGAAAAAAAAATAAAAATAAAAATGATAGATGATCCAATCATTTGAGACCATTGAATTATCTATTTTTTCTATTTTTATTTCTTTTTTTCACACTAAATTCGAAATGCAAATACAGCCTTAAAATTGTTGTACATTCTGTATTCAGGTACGTGCTGTAAACATATACATGCAATTTAAATTCTGTTAATTAATGTTTTTAGAGTACTTTTTAACAAGTCCACGATTAATTTGAGAAGATACCAACTTTTATGCAAGAAATCAACCATAGAGCAAATTTTATACGGATGTGGCGTAAATTAACATGGAGTAAACGTAGATCCAATCATTAATTGATGTACACATTATTTGCGGTGAGTTATATTCTTTAATATTCTCAACTAATTAATGTTATGAAAATTGATAATTGAATATATGTAAACCCTCTGTTTACGTGAAATCAATAAAAAATTTAATCTCTTATTGAGTTAACAAATTTATGACTTGTTGATATTTATACTTCACTTTGTATAAAAATAAATTGTGAATTTAATTCCAATAAAATAATAAATATAGAGGATATCTAATACTCTCTCTCTCTCTTTTTGAGTTAAACGTGTCAAAGTTATTATAGAATATGATTTCTTTTTAATTAAAATTAATAAAAAAATGCTCACTGTCAATATTACAAAAAAAATTACTTAAGTGAATTATCAACTAAAAATATTTTTTAGCAAAAGTCGAGTACAAATTTGATTGGTAATTTTGTATTTAAAAAAAAAAAGTTAATTTTAAAATACAATATCTTAAAAAGAGGTGCTTGGTGCGAGAACAGAATGCAATGGGAGGGAAACGTGCCTGACACGTAATCAGTTCACTTTTTGCACGAGGTGTTTGGTGCCACGTGTTATTTTCCCCAACTGGACTTTTCAGTGTGGGTTGTAAAATTAATGCTAACTTTTTTTCTCAAATTCAACAAAAAGAAAAATATAAAGTAATTTTTGGTTTCATTTAGTTAATAGCCTAAGACAATGTGTGTAATCTAAAAAAAAATAAAATTCCTGCCATTTAACATTGATTTTGAAATCATTTTTTGTTTTTCGTCCACTGGTTTCAGTTAGGGTTGGGTGGCAAAACCCTAATTGCTGACCATGCTCTTAGGTCCATATTTTGAATTTTCTGTGCTAGCAAATATACAAAAGATTTAGGAAAAATTGAAAAATAAATAAATAAATAGAATTTGATCTTGATAGCAAATTAAACATCCACAGTATCAATCGTAACATATTAAATCCTAAATTTTGGATCAGTGCACAATTAGAACTTTTTGTCAATTATCGTTCTGTTAGAGTTGGCAATACTAACCAATTCCTTCCCAAACCATGAGGAAATGATGTCGGTTGGTTAATGACATGAAAAATCAATTCGACAAGGTATTAATGGAAGAAGGAGAAAAACAAAAGAAAAGAAAAGAAAATAACCTTTAATTAGGCTCACCTTTAAATGGGAATCATTTATGTTCTTGGTTTTATAGTTCCTTAAACCAACAACATTTTTTGGCCAACTTTTATTACTGCTTTACATGTGAGGTATTTGTTAATATCTAAAAATGTACTTCACAATACACGTGAATCGCTTATGTTGCATTTCTTTTTTCTTTTTTAGGAAAAATAATTAGTGATTATTATTATTGATTGATGGATCACATATGCATTGCACATGCGGAAAACTAA
>BRYE01000014.1:8996155-8998655 GCA_030159115.1 Actinidia arguta var. hypoleuca | reverse complement strand
TGAAGGTGGTGGTCGGAGCTGACTATGAAGGTGGGATGGGGTGGAGTGAGACACTGTGTGGGGTGTGGATTTTTGTCCAAATTGGCCAAATAGAGTTTTGATTATAAATTTTGATAGATGCACCGCTTCAGTTAAAAAAGGTCTGAAAAGCGTAAGAGCTGGCAATGAAGGTGAGCTGGGGTGTACTGTGAAATGAGAGATTGTGTGGGGTGTACAAAGTAACTGGTATTTTAGTTCAAATTGGCCAAAGTCAGTTTTGCCTTTATAATTTTGTTAGTTGGATCAATTGATTCAGTTAAAAAGGTTGTGCATCAGGGCATATCGCGGGTATTATGGTAATTAGAAAGCTTATTCCTTTTTCACATTAGTAGTTGTTGTTTTTTCCCAACCACGGGTATAACTATGTTTGATTCATAGTCCTGTATAAAATTTCTTCAAAGTTTTGTATTGTTAGGATATCTTTAGAATATATTCTGTATATATTATGATATTTATTGTATATTTAATTGAGCAATATATATTAGAATATAATCTGAATATTTGTTTAATTGATACGCTGCTTTATTGTTATTTCCTTGTACAAATTTATTCTTTTTTTGGTTTCCTCTATATAAATGTATGTGATATTATTCATTCAATATAATATACAAAATTCTCTCTCTCTCTCTCTCTATAATTTCAACATGGTATCAGAGCTACGTCTGGTGGCCTAACCCTTCCTTCCGCCAACCTCCGGTAATGTTCCGGCACCCATCGGCGAAGAACAACTCATCAACCACCATATCCAATCACGGCCAAATAAAGTCTCAACACCCAGCAACTTACCTCACACGCCCACGTGCCCCGTCGGCGCTTGCATCAACGCCCCGTCAGCGCTTGCATCAGCGACCTCTCTGTCTAGTAAATTACACCTTTAGTCCTTATAGTTTTATAAAATTATAGTTTAGTCCCTAAAAAATATTATTATAGTTTAGATTTTTTTATTTTTTAAAAAAAAATAAAAAAAATTGCCCAAACAGAAGTCTTTCAACCTATTTCCATCACCCTCGATGAATCCAACTATCGCCCCTGGTCCTCAGCCATGCAACGGTTCATCCTTGCACGAAAACTTTGGAAATAAATCATAGGCGATGCACAACCACCCCACATTTCTGATTTTGCTGAAGATGATGATGATGATTTTTATGCCAAATACCGATCCAAGCTTGAAAATTGGGATAACGACAACTCCAAGATTATCACTTGGTTCTCCAATACCTCAGTTCCATCCATCCATTTGCTCTTTACCCCGTTTGAGACTGCCAATGAGGTTTGGAATTATTTGGCCAAGCAGTATTCGTCTGATGATGGAGCCATCAGTTGGGACTTGAGCTTCATCATCTCCGTCTCGAATTGGGTCAGACTCTTACTGATTTTTACAATGTCAAATTTATGGAATCACTTAGCATAGTTCGAGCTCACCTGGACTTGTTCCACTGATACAACTGCTTTTTATGCCTACCAAGACCGTTCTCATCTTCGTTACTTTCTTATGGCTCTTCCTCCTAATTATGAGCATACACGGGCTTCTCTTCTTCATCACCATCATCTTCCTACACTTGGCCAAGCTCTTGCTGAGCTTAGATCTGAGGAGACTTACAAGAAGACTATGATTTATCAGGACTCTTAGCTTATTTTGGCCACATCTTCCTGGACACCACTACCACCATCATCTCAGCCTGTCTAGTCCACTCTATTAGCTCTAAGACTATACCATCTCATACAATTGGCTCTCAAAACAAATATTGCAGTTTTTATAGACGCGACACTCACTCTTATGAAGACTGTCGCTCCTGCCACAAACCCAAACACAGAGGTTTGTCTAACCTCCAGACTACTGTTGTCACTAATTCAATCGGGTCATATCTTGATTCCTCTTATTCATCTAACCTTCTGCTGCTGATGTCGAGACAATAGTCACCAAGGTTTATCACGCACTAATATTCAGTCATCTGTTCTCTCAACCACTTTAGGCACTTTACCTTGGCTTTTTGATATGGCATGTTGCAATCATATGACTTTTGATACCTCTTTATTCTCTATCACACACCACACTTCCTTTGTGCATTCTATTCACACTACTAATGGCTCTCTTATGACTAACACTCACACTAGCATTATTGTTACCCCTGATCTTACTATCGACCATGCTTACCTTATTCCTGATCTTTTTCATAATTTCTTATCTGTTGATCAGCTATGTGAACTTGGTTTGCACTTATAATTTTTTAATTCTGGTTGTCTTATTCAGGATTCGCAGACAGGAAAAATCATTAGGACCGGTCATAAAGTGGGTCACTTGTTTGAGTTAGAATCTCTCCATATTTCTCCTTAATCTATTGCCACTGCCTCTAGTTCTAGTAGTCATGTCTCTCTTAGCTTCTGGCATTCTAGCTTAAGTCATGCTTCTTTATCAAAATTGCAAAAATTAGTATCTCGTGGTTACTATTTTGGATGCCCT
>BRYE01000014.1:8983655-8986155 GCA_030159115.1 Actinidia arguta var. hypoleuca | reverse complement strand
TAATCCTTCACATTTGTATTTCCTTTCACGGCTTAATTTTCATATGATCCAATCCACTTTTACCATCATGTTTGCTTCTGATGTACAGTTTCTCATAGTCTTCAAAGATGATAGTCTTGTATTTTGCTCCATCCTCCTTCACTAGATCGGGTAAAGGACCAACTGTTGCCTCCGTGTTTGGATTATGGAATCCAGCAATTGAGAGCCGTTCCTTTTCTGGGTTCACCACGGCTCTGTGCTCAATGCTACTGTACTCTCCGTTAATAGCTGCATTAGAATTAAAAGTACAGGAGTGTAATAACTACTTTTTCATTTATCACATCGATGGAATGATTTCACGATTGACATTCCCAGTGATTTTGGTATGCATAAAGAGAAGCAGCAAAGAGTTGTACCAGATTGGAGCTAATGTTTGTCCTAAAGATAAATTATGATAGTTTACCTCCAAAACATCTCCAATGTTGACTATGACTGCACCTGGGATAGGTTTAATGGGAACTCATTTACCATTTTTCTTGATCTGCAGGCCTTGCACTTCATTGACTTGAATCATCAGGGTCAATTCCGCAGCATCAGAATGCATTGTGAGGCCCATAACCTTGCTTGAATGCTCACAAGGTGGATAATAATTCATCCTTATTCCTAGTAGAAAATCCTCAAACAACCTTAAGAGCGTATCCGGGTCAACCCTAAGGTTCATAGCCATCAACCTCAAGAGGTTGATTGCAACTCTTTGCAGCTCTGATGAGTACTTGTCCAATGTTGATCTGGTGTATATCGTAAAGACCCATCAAAATAGGAAGATTGGGGATATGATTAAATTTGCTATGTGAAAAATGAGAGATACAGTTTTCAAAATAAGAATTTTGTACAAATGCTTTCCATGTAACCCTTGTGGAGGTCTCTTGCAATTGGGGGTGTTAAATGAGGTATCGGTAATGGTATTGGTACCAGTGATGCAGCATGTATAGACCAATATCGGACAGTATCGGCTGATATTTATTGAAATATCAGTATTTGATGGCCAAATCCAGATACTCAATGGCCGATACATAACATATCGGCTGATATTTAACTTGTTACAAACATTCAACTATTTCAATAAAGATTTTATTCTGTTTTTCTTCGACTACATGGTGTTTGACAATGCTTTGTGTACCTGAATGCAGTGGGAGTGGTAGGCCAGAAGCTCATGTTTCTCTGAGAGACTGGCAGGGGAAAGAGGAAGAGCATGTCACTCCAGTCAAGCTTTTGATCTTCAGACACAACAAAGGTCTGGCCAGCCTTCAATGTTATTTGGTAGCTGTGCACGTGCCATTTTCTCCTCCAGTGGCAACTGAAAGAACTCCTCTGTTACTTTCTTCATTTCCTCAATTGCTTCCGATATCCCATGATTGATCAGCTGCTCTACCATAGCATTCATGCCATTAACTGTGAGTGTCTCATCTGATATCCCATGGCGTTGGTTTTGAGGTTGTGTGTACTTTTACTATTCCAGAATTGTCCCACTAAAATAGGTTTTAATAATTTAGAGTCATTTTCTTCCAAGTAACTCCAAGGGCAATGACGTATATTGCACAAACATTGTGTGTGAAACACAGTAGTAACAAGTAATAATATAAGTGACAATGATGATCTAGGTCAAATTCAACATGACATTGTTATTTTCATTAGAATTTATCTGAGTTGCTAATGTTTACTTAGAAAACAGATCTGAATTTTGAAATGCTTTGAATGAGCTGTAGGTATTGTTATCTAAATTTTCATCATATCATATCATATATAAGTAAAGCAGATGCATTCATCAGAAAGCTTCAAAAATGTGCCACGTGTCATTTTTAAGGATGTTACAAACTCGCCAAGTGTCACTTTTCTATTAATTATTCCCTTTTCTCCAATTATTCTAGTAATTACTTGCATTTATGCCATCAAGTTTGCTCATGTCGATCACCGGAATTTACCGTGAGTCATCAACTTTTCAACACGAGCTTCATCAAAGTCAACCTCTGGTTGGATATACCGGTGTGGAATGTCCTTCAAGTGCTTAGAAGCTAAAGCTTCTACGTTCTCAACGGGGAGTGATCCACCGAGGTTGCTTCTGCTGATCACTTCACCCTCCATTCCTCTATTCGGATCACTGTTCTCATTGCCAATCCCTCCCTATATATTTATATAACCAGCTTCTTCTTCTTTTTTTTCCCCGGAGAGAAATATCAAATTAATGTTTCAAGGCAAAACTTTTGAATTGTCCAAGTGGAAGATACACAAGGCACTTCTGACTATAGTAATCATCTGGTTTTGGAAGCTCATGATTGAGCATCCAAATGCAGTGGATTCTTTGCTAATTAGCTTTTTATGTGTTTGGATTTTTATGCTGGCCAGTTAAGGAGTCATGCACAGGTCCCATGACATTTGGCATAGTGTAGATGGAAAATAATTTCCTCATAGGATGTGTTTGGATTAAGGATTTGACCAAGGAAAAAATAAACAAAAAGAGAAA
>BRYE01000014.1:8968655-8971155 GCA_030159115.1 Actinidia arguta var. hypoleuca | reverse complement strand
TGGTGATGGTGGTGGAGGAGGAGGAGGAGAACATTGCGGTGGTGGGTGGCGGCGATGGTGATGGTGGAGGAGGAGGAGGACGTGGTGGTGATGGGTGGCGGTGGTAGTGGTGGTGGTGGAGGAGGAGGAGGAGGACGTGGTGGTGATGGGTGGCGGTGGTAGTGGTAGTGGTGGAGGAGGAGGAGGAGGAGGAGGACGTGGTGGTGATGGGTGGCGGTGGTAGTGGTGGTGGTGGAGGAGGAGGAGGAGGACGTGGTGGTGATGGGTGGCGGTGGTAGTGGTAGTGGTGGTGGTGGAGGAGGAGGAGGTGGAGGTGATGGGCGGCGGTGGTGGTGGTGGAGGGAGGAGGAAAAGGTGGTGGTGGTGGAGGAGGAGGAGGAGATGGTAGTGGAGGTAGTGGAGGAGGATGAAAAAATTTTGGATGAAATTTTTTTAGAAACAAAATAAAAATATCTTTTTCTTCTTTTCATTATTTTCAAAAATAGTAAAAACTATTTTGTGTTATTTTTATTTATTTTTTGCAACACAAACAAGTTTTCTGTTTTCATTTATAAAAAAAATATAAAATAAAACAGTTAACAAACATACCCTTTAACTTCTTGGTTTTTAAAATTCCTTCAATGTATTACAAATATAATTAGTTGCACCAGAATATACACACTAGGAATTTTAAGTACCCACAATAAAGCTTACTTCAATAACAAGTAATTCGGTTATACCTAAGTCATTTTTCTATGCCAGTAGTCTGGATAGTTCCTCTTTCAATGACCCTCAAGCCCATAGTGGAAACACTTTTCCTTGAATTTTGGATCATTCATTTTCTTCTCATTGCCAATTTCCCCATTTGGATTTAGAATCATGTTGGAGTTACTCAAAACATTCTTCTTTTCCGCTTGCCATTTCTCTTAGGAAAATGCTTGGAAAGTGAGGCTTTTTCACATTATTGACACTAGGATGACCCTTGATAATATCCTCAGCTGCTTGTAAAGCATTTAGAAGCTCAGAAAGTATAAAATCAATTTTGTTCATACTACAATCGAGCTTAAACTGATTAAAAGAGTCAGGCAGCAACTCAAGGATAATATCAATGTGAGATTCACCATCAATCTCACCACCAAATGGTCAAAAAAATTTAAAACGTGTTCTCTCACTGTGTTCCTTTAACCATCTTAGTGTTCATCAATACTCTCATAAATATTTGCCCAGCAGGTTACCCTTATTTCCCAAATATCTCTTTGAGGCTTAGAATTATATCCCCAGCACTCTAATAATCTTTTAGTTGATGTTGTAAAATAGAAGACATCTAAGCTAAAATATAGCAACATGCCATTTCATCAGCTTTAACCCATTTTTCATATTGGTGCACTGGCAGCGGGAAGATCTAGATGTTCCTTAGTTAAAACATATTTATATCCTTCAGTAGTGAATGCAATGTCTAAATTTTTCTTCCAATCCACATAATTTAATCCAGTCAAATTATTTTGGTTTAGGATGATAGCAAGTGGATTAAACGACATCTGAGAATCATAAATAAATCATACATAAACATGGATGTAGATAAATTAACCTTTTGCTTTCATTATAATACAGTGGTATCCTCGTTTTACTATAATATGAATGCATCAGGACCTCAACCAAATAAATAACACATCTCCGTGGGAAAGTCAATGTCATCTATTTGATTAGGAGGACTATCATATTCATTATGATTTTATAATCTTGACATCTCATGTCAAATAAAATCATAACACCCGATCTCCCTTGGTCTTCAAAAGTTAATGATTAACTCCGTGGGTAGAATATCAATCCCTTTTGATTGAGTATGTACTAGAGTCAAAAGACAACCATTATGAATAGAGTTTTTGTGGGGAAATTATTTTTCACCTCGTCTCTCTTAATTCTATCCTAAGAAGTCCAATCTCAAAACCAACAAGATTAAACACCCTCCTTATGGAGGCCATACAAGAGATGATTTGAGGTGCCTATCATTATCTTACTATGGACCGACGATGGAAGACCATGAAATTTTCATAAAATTCCTCTCCCACTCAATTTTGTAAAAGGATAATCACATTATACGTCACATATATAAAATAAAATCTCACTACCCTTGTTCAATCGAGTGAGGAATTAGCTCAACCAATTGAGCCTTCTGCCATGTTCAACTTTCTGCAAGTTCAATCGATTGAGAAAAAAATTGTACCGATTCAACTTCAATAGAGCCTTCTTTCTACAAGTTCAACTGGTTAAAAGAAAAGTTGAATCGGTTGAACTTCAGCAGAGCCATAACACCGATTCGTTCAACCAATTGAAGGAAAAACTCAAGCGGTCAAATTTCAACAGATTCATCAAAACGACTAACTGAATCGGTCGAAAGAAAAGTTCAATCGGTCGAACTTCTGTAGAATGATAAAATAGGGCAAAACACATGGTTGCAGTCTATTCGTGGATCATGATTAATATTTACCGTAATCTATATTATTAAATATTATCCTAGCAT
>BRYE01000014.1:8951155-8961155 GCA_030159115.1 Actinidia arguta var. hypoleuca | reverse complement strand
TATGGATTTTTACGTTTTTATGGAGGGAGAGAGAGAAGATATGGAGTGAGTTGTGTGTATATAATGTGTATAAGGGGTAAAAAGGGCGGGAATGACATTATGGGCATTTTTTAAAATAATTTCAGTCAACTCACTATGTTTTGACTACTTGACTGACGGAATGAGATGGAGATGGTGTTAGTGACAATTTTCAATAGTTAAGAGGGTGTAAATGATCGATTTTGTAATTGAGGGGGTGTTAGTGACAAAACGTTATAGTTTAGGGGGGGTATCGATAACTAAGCCTTAAAGTTATTAGGATCAACAATTAATATCTCCCGTGTGTAAATCTTATTTTAACATATTTATTATATCTCTAGATAACTTTAGGGACATATCATCTCTTGATATATAATAATAATATCCATATCATCTCATGATATAATAAAACAACATCCAATATATGATAAAAATGAATTCTCATTTCAAATAATAATTAAATATTTGAACATGTGGGCACATAATTTTCAACACTATCCACCTATTCAAACCGAGTCTCGACTTCAAGCCTCACACGGGAGTGTCACTCATAATAAAATCACAAATCTAAGAACCTAAGCAACCCCCCCCCCCCCCCCCCCCACAAGCGTGGTTTGATACATGAATATATCAAGGAATCCAAAGATTTTACATGCTTTAACAAATCTCAAGATAACGAGTACATGTTATAATCTACAAGCAACAAAGAGAACGCACAAAATTATAGGCATAAACAAGTTATAATGGAAACAACTTGTTCATTACATAACTGATGGTATAGTTAGAGTTAACATGGTTTATGTAGCTTGTAATGATATTGGTGCCAACAGAACGGGTTAGACCAAAAATGAATGACGACTTACAATGTGGTTTGGACTTCTACCCAAAACTTATCGTCATCCAACCCAATTCAACTATCAAATATGACTAATGACAAAAACAACAAAAAGAAAATGACTACTCTTACCACTACTATTACTATTACTGCTACTACTATACACACCAACGGCCATGACACACTTAGAATCATCTTCCTCATCATCACCCCTTCTCGTTCTTCCTTTCCATCACTCTCCTCCTCCACATAGGAGGTGGGTTGTTTGCTGGTCAGAGGCTTTCACACAAAAGTCAAATTTTCTTCTCATCTTTTTTTGTTCTTTAATTAGACGACTAGCAACAGAGAATTTTATTCAACAGCTCCTCAAACTTTGCTTCCATGATCTACTTTTGGGTTGAGGTGGCTCTATGGAAGTGGAGGCTATAGTTGTAGGAGTGGGAGCATCCACCAGGCCATAAGACATGGCCGTGCTTTTGTGGATCGAAGCAAGAGTGATCGGTCCCACTGGAGGTTTGGTTAATTTCTCAACCTAAAATGGAACTCTAACCTCCAAACATAGCTCTGTTGCCATAGCCACAAATAGTAACTTCGCCTTCAAAGGTGAATTTTGCTTGAACTCCACCATTTCATTCTAAATATACTCGGCAATATCAACAATTGTCTGTTTTATCATCACATATAAAATTCAACCTCCTCCATATTAAGTTGCTTCTCAGACCCTGTTGGTTCAATGTTTTAATGGATGACTTTCGTTATTAATTTATAGGAGGCTTTGAACTTACTAAGTTTGAATTAATCTCCCGCCCTAAACTCATCAAGCCTCTCATAGATGGCTTGTGTATACTATCTCTTAGTCAGAGAAGGGTAATCTTCCCTGGGATACTTAATATTTCCAGTCTGCGGTCGGGTATAATTTAGGTATGATACTATGGAATCTAGGGTTACTCT
Source organism: Actinidia arguta var. hypoleuca (assembly GCA_030159115.1). Lineage (NCBI taxonomy): Eukaryota > Viridiplantae > Streptophyta > Magnoliopsida > Ericales > Actinidiaceae > Actinidia > Actinidia arguta. The sequence continues at coordinate 8,959,351 of BRYE01000014.1, read as the reverse complement.
CACATCCTTTACCCTCACTTTACTTGTAATCTTGCCTCCTGCATTACTGACCTTCATATTCCTATAAAATTCATTCATAATTGATCAGCTATACCCCTTTAACTTTTCGAAGAAAAAAACTAACCTCTGGCGCGATAATGTGCGAATAACTGTAACATCTATGATTTGTTCCCTCTATATTTGCCTTTCACACGTAACACCCCAATGCGGAATGGATTATTTCCACTCTTCTAGATCCTCTTGAGCTTGATCCTTCCTCCTCATGGCTTCTCTCACAGTCCATGTATCCTTTCCTACCTCCCTTCCCTTTATTTGCATCCCCACCTCTTGAAGTTCCCTCACCACTCCCATTTCCCTTCGTTGGAGAATTCTTAATTCTTGCCATGAGGATCACCATGGATAAAAGGGCCATGGTTAGCAATGCCACCACTAAGGGTTGGGGAGAATGTGGGTTTTCTCAATTAGGATTCTAGCCATGGGTAAGGGTTTTGTTGATATTTGAGTTTATTGGATATGGGTGTGAAAATGTAGGTGAAAGTGTAAGAAATATGTAAAATGTTAAGGTTTATGAGTGTGTGGGTGAGTGTAGATTTGTGAAGGAGAGTGTATATATGGGGAGTGAGAATCTAAGTCTATCAATAGTGAAATCAAGGACAAATGAAGATTTTTCAGATTACCTTGATGGAAGTTTCAATTGGTTGAGAATGAGAGATCATTCACTAAGAGAAAGAGACTTTGCAAGAGGCTTAGAGTGAGAGAGAGAGAGAGAGAGAGAGTATTTTAGTGGGTAGGAATAAGAAATTAGGGCTAGAATGAGTTTCAAAGTGGCTGAGGCTGTGATTGAAATTTGGGCTTTTCTGCTCGTCTTGACCAGTTGAGACTTCATCTTCAAACGGTCGAGGATTCCTCACTAAAGACTATGTTTTAGTTCTACCAGTTGGAAATGCCTTCCCATACCTTCTGCTCATGTTTTACTGGTAGAACAAATATGCTCTACCGATTGAACTTGTTCGACACCCCAAAATTCAAGTTTCAAGGCAATACTTTCCCAAACTCATTTCTTGCACAATACAACTCCCAATTCATCATTTTAAAAACCACCAACAATTCCCAACCCTACTCATTATGTCGTAGCCCAATTCTCCACCCTCCTCCCTCGACTCTAGACACCTACGCTTAAGAATGATGATTTAGACTCAATTATGGTCCAAATGAGTTAGACTCAAAATATGTGCTCTCATAATGAAAAAATGTCATTGTATCATCCTCTAAATGCCGTAAGTTAAGTAATGAACAAAATTGAAGTCAAATACATCACGCTATGCCCTTAACAAGAATAGTATGTACCCACAATCAAACAAGAGGCTCAAAGTTCATGCATAAGTAATTAAGTCTCCACTTTTTTATGTGAATGCACAGTAGTTTAACTTTGTTCATTGGATTATGTATGCTAGAGTTATGCAAAAATGACCAAAGATACAAGCATAATATCAAATTTTAAGCATCATTCTGGATTTAATAGTTTGAATGAGCATGCTTAGAGTCAAATATATCATTTAACCACTGATTAAGCAAAAATTTACCCAAGAATTTGACACTACTCTATAACAAGGCAACTGTTAAGGCAAAAACATGCTATTGAAAGCTTCTTTAACCCCTAACTTGAAATGTGTAGTGTCCTCAATGCAAAGCGACAACAATTATCAAAACAAAAGGAACAAGGTCACCTATGAGCATAACATCCCTACAAATAGTGCAATCACATGTGATTGAAGCCACATGTGCATCATTCAATGTTAAATCTAAAAAATGGATATTAGAACACATACCAAAAAGGTGAAGTTTAATAAGATAACACAGAAAGAAAAGCAAGAAAACACCAAAAGAAATCATACTCTACTCTATGTACAAGATGAGACAAGATCCACAAGCTCCTCAATGGTTTCTTCAATTGCAAAATTTTCTAAGAATGGTTTAAAACATTGACCGTTTATGTTAAAAGTATTTCAACTCGTAGGATTTTTATCTCAATTACCACATGTGAAAAAACCGCCCGAACAATGTAAGGTCCAATCCAACGAGATCTCAATTTGCTGAGAAAAATATGGAGACAAGAATTGTATAAGAGAACTTTCTAATTTGGTTCAAAAGTCTTGTGAATTATATTCTTATCATGAAAAGCCTTGACCTTTTACTTTTAAATTCGAGAGTTCTCATATTCATCCTTTCTCAATTCCTTGAGCTCATTCGTTCGGACTTTTCTACGGAACCCGACTTGGGGCAATTCAATTGCTTAATGGCCCAATATGCCTGGATTTTCATTTCAACCGAAAAATGGAAAGCCTTGTCATAAACAAGCCTATAGGGCGATATGCCCAAAAGGATCTTATAATTAGTACGGTAAGCCCATAAGGTATCAGTCAAATGAATTGACCAATCTTTACAGTTTGGGTTAGCCATTTTCTTAAGAATTGACTTTATCTCCCTACTAGCAAGCTCAGCTTGCCCATTGGTCTACGAGTGATAGACAGTGGACACCTTGTGAGTAATGCCATACTTTGTCATCAAAGTCGCAAATGGTGTATTACAAAAATGAGTCCCTTGGTCACTTATGACCACCCTAGGCATCCTAAACCAAGAAAAAAATTTCTTTAAGGAGTTTAACAATTATGGTCATCGGTTCAAGTGGGGATAGCCTCAACCTACTTAGAAACATAATCAACTTCCAAAACAATATATAGGTAGCCAAAAAGAAGGTGGAAACAAACCAAAAAAATCAATCCCCCAATAATTAAAAATCTCAATGACAAGTATATGATACATAGGCATCATATTTTGTTGGGTTACACTTCCCAACTACTGGCACCAATCGCAATTCCTAAATAATTCAAAAGAGTCCTTGAACAAGGTTGGCTAATAAAATCCACATTGCAAAATCTTTGCAGCAACTATCTTTCTAGCAAAAGCGTGGCCTCCAAATGCCTCTGTATTAAAGAGAGTATACCATTCATTTCTAAATTTGGTACACACCTTTGCATAATATGATATGGGTAGTACTTGAAGAGGTATGGATCATCAAAGAAGAACCCCTTTACTTTAATCAAAAAAAAATTACTCTCTTAAGGAGTCCATTGACTAGGCACTAGACCTATGGCGAGGTAATTAGCAATGCCTGCATACTACGGGCAAGTGGAAAGAGAAATCAATTGCTCAACAGGGAATGTGTTTAGGATCAGGATATGACTAGAGTGATCTTCTACCATAAGGCAAGACAAGTGACCGGCTATGACATTTTCTACTCTTTTCTTATCTTTAGTTGTCACATCAAACTTCTGAAGTAGTAAAATCCATCTAATCATACGTAGCTTAGCATCTTGCTATGCCATCAACTACTTTAAAGCAGAATGGTCGGTGAAAACCAATATAGGTAAGCCTATCAGATATGACCTAAACTTGTCCAGGGCAAAAACTATGGCCAACAACTCTTTCACAGTTGTTATATAATTCACTTATGCATAATTTAAATTCGGCTAGCATAATAAATTACGCAAGGCTTTTTGTCCCTTTGTTGCCCTAAAACTTCCACAATGGCATAATCACTGGCATCACACATTTGCTCAAAGGAAGACTCCACTCTGGAGGTTGCATTAATGGGAGGCAAAGTCAATTCTGATTTCAATCTACTTAACGCAACCTCACAACCCTCAGACCAAACAAATGGAGTGTCCTTAACAAGAAAGGCACACAAAGAACGAGATATCAAACTAAAGTCTTTTATGAATCATCTATAAAAAACCGCATGACCCCGGAATGGCCTAATGTCTTTGACACATTTTTGGGTGGGTAAATTGAAACTCAACTCTATTTTGGAAGACATAATGTGACCTAACACAATTCCTTGGGAAACCATGAAATGACATTTTTCTCAATTCAAAACTAATCTCTTATCTTCATATCTTTCCAATACTAATGCTAAGTGTCGAAGACACAACTCAAATGAATCTCAAAAATTGGAGAAATCATCCATAAAATCTTCTACCACTTTCTCTACCAAATCACTAAAAATCTCTATCATGCATTGTTGGAATGTACCAAGTGCATTAAATAATCCAACGGCATGCACTGATAGGCATAGGTGCCAAAAGGACATGTAAAGGTAGTTTTTTATTGGTCCTTTAAACCTATTTTAATCTGGTTATACCCCGAATATACATCTAGGAAATAATAGAATGAATGGTCGGCCAGTCTCTCCAAGATTTGATCAATGAATATGAGAGAAAAATGGTCTTTTCTAGTGCATGAGTTAAACTTTCTATAATCGATACAAACTCTCCAACACGTGGTCACACAAGTTGGTATCAACTCATCACTTTCATTCTTTATCACCGTCACACACGACTTCTTTGGAACTACTTGCGTGGGACTTACCCATTTGCTATCTGCAATTGGGTAGATAATCCTTACATCTAGGAGTTTAACACATCGCTCCACACCACTTCTTTCATGTGTGGATTCAACCGATGTTGTGGTTGGCGGGATGTCTTGACATCATCTTCCAAATAAATATGATGTGTGCAAACCAAGGGGCTAATACTCTTAATATCAGCAATGGTCCACCCAATAGAATTCCTTTGATTTTCAATACGGCCAAGAACTCAGCCTCCAGAGGCTCGTCTAAATTAGGGAAATAGACATTGGGAATGTTTTCCTTTCCTCTAAAAAAACATATTTTAGGGTAGATAGAAGGGGTTTCAACTCCAACGTTCGAAGGTGGACACTTGAAGGCAAAATTCTCTCCTCACTAAGAGGCAATTCTTCAAACTCGGGTGCCCATCGATTTAACTCACAAACCTCACCTCACTTAATTCTAAAAATGAGTACAATGACTTAATCTTATCATTCAAATTGTACTCCATGGATTTTAGATATAAAACATGACTCCAAAAGGTTAGTGTGAAGTGAGGTCTCCATACAATCTTGCACCAAGCTGTCTATGTAACTAACCTAATGAACTTCACCCTTATCCCCCACTTGTTTTTCCACATTAAAGATGTTTAGCTCACAAGTATATTCTCAAAGGCAAGTCTCATCACCCTATTCTTACACTAAATAAAAGCACCTAATGTTGCAAGGAATGAGTGGCCAAGAATCATTGGGATTTGAGTACCCAAATTGGAAATAAAATTTGCTGGAAAATAAAACTTGTCTATTTGCACCAAGACATCTTTTGCTATGTCTCTTGGTACCCTTGTACTTTTATCAGCTAGTTGGAGGGTCACATTTGTGGTTTTCAACTCCCCCAACCCTAATTGTTGGTACACAGAGAATGGCAACCAATTGACACTTGCACATAAATCAAACAGAGCATGCTCAATGCGAGTAGCCGTTATTACAATTGTAATTGTTGTACACTTTGGGTCCTTATACTTTGGGGATTGTCTTGGTTTGAATAATGAAGCTTGCTTGCTCTATTAGAAACACATTTTTCTAAACTTGCATTTTGCACTTGACAGTGCACAAGTCTTTTAAAAATTTGGCATAGGCAAGCATTTATTTAATGGCATCCAAGAGAGGAATGTTAATTTTCACTTTCTCTAAAAGATTGTAAATTTTAGAATTTGTGGTTCCTTTTTTTGGAGCTCAGAATTTTTGAGGAAAAGGTGCAGGAATTGGACAATGTACCTTCTCTTGCTCTTCCTTCCTCAACACACGGTCTTTGTTCACTACTCGGAGACTCCAAATTTTCAAAACTCAATGTGGATGATTTTGAAGCCCCGGTTTGAACTAGCTTGGGATAAATGATTTTATTAATTTCTTTCCCACATCTTAGCATAGTGATTGCCTTAAGTTATTGTATGTGTGTTTCAGACGAAGTGGAATTATACACACTATGTCAACCTTGGGGATTGGCATGAGGTTGTATAGGGAATTTTCCCTTTTTATGTTGCATCCCCCCATGGATGTGGTTAACTTTGAAAGCTTAATGCGGATATACCCAATGGCTTGGTTATTTTGAGACCATGTTGCTTGTTGGCTTTAAATGAATGTTTATAGCCTGTCCTCGAGACTCCATTTAAGAGGAGGTTGGTACATATTTTGGGGGTGTGAAGGATGCCCTTTCGGATCTTACATTGGTGCATGGTGTTAATGTCCATAAGGCCCTTGCCCTATTGCATTCACATAATGGGGTAGTTGTGATGAACTGGATGCTTAGCCGTGAGGCCCAAAACTTGAATTCTCTACATTTCTCCATCAGAGATTTGGATGATTTCACCATCCTAGATTGTACGTGTTTGAGAATGAGGAGTTAAAAAACTTATGTTATTGATTCAGAGCATTGATAGAAACTTACTCCCCACTTTGCAATAATTCTTTAAAAGCAGCTAATGTCGAGCACCCAACAGTAGAATGCCCTTACCTGTCACAAATGATACAGAGTTCCTCTACAGCGGACGAAGTGCTAATCTCATTTATCTTTTTCAATTCTAAAGCTTAGAACTTCCTAGCCAATTGGGCATATTTAGCCTGCAAATCATCATGTTCTTTAAACGTGTATTGTTCGTGTCCTGATGTACTTGGACTCAAGGTTTAATACCCCAACCTTTAATTATTTTTACTTTATTATAGTAAGAAAAAATATATAAATACACTAGTCACATTTTGAAAATTGTTTGGGATTTTTACAATAACTGAATTTTTATCCGAATAGATTTTCTGATAAAATGGAACAGGAAACTATACAAATGTCCCATCTCAAGACATGTGTCAATCTAGCATGGCAAGGGGCCATGTGGAATCATGAGTCTCCACAAGCCATTAATAGTTGGGTGACTCGTGATCATGGGTCACTAGGTGACTCACTATGGGAACCAATCCAAGTCAACAATACACTGACAGATTTTCACTAAAACTTGTGCTGCGCAAGAAACAAAAGAGACAATGAGAGGTAGAGGGAAAGAAAGAGAAGAAGAGAGAAAGAGAGAAAGAGAAAGAAATTTTGAGAGAGTGAGAGAGAAAGTTCAAAAAGAGGAAGAGAAAGAGAAAATGAGGGAACAAGTGAAGATCACGGTGTCTTTCTCCATTCCAGGTAAATCCCTTTCCAAGTCTTATTTTTCTGTGACTTGTTTTCATTTCGGGGAGTACGTAAGCAATCAATCTAGGAGGAATATACTCTATAATGGAAGAACGTTCAAAATATGTTGAAAATATGGCACGTGTACGTTGTTTTAAGACCAAAATATCAAATATAAACTATGTCTTGTTTTTGCCTCTGAACCACCGCTAGTATTTTGGGTGTAAATCCTTCATATGGCAACCTTTTGATTCAATTCGAGTTGCGTAGAATAGCTACCTAAATTTTCCACAACTTTGCTTTAATGTGTATTCCCAATTTGGAGGTTAAGTTGCCCAAACCAAGTTTGGAATTCAAGTATGGAAAACCAAATTCTCTGTTCTTCCAATTGGACCGTTTGATACTAGAGCTTGATCGGTTGAGGATTTATATTTGAGTCATTTGCTTATGCTGAACTGGTTGAACATTTTTTTTCAACCGGTAGAAGTAACCCAGTTAGGCCTTTGCTTGCTCTGAACCTGTTGAACTTTTCTTTCAACCGGTTGAGGCCTAAGAATCTTTATAACTTTTGACTAATTGGACATCCACTGTCAACATAGTCCTTTGTCAATAAACTTATTTCCATTGAAAACATTTAACCTTATATTTTCTTTTACTTTAAGTTTACAATAAAAATAAAAAAATATCCTACATTTGAATTCAATAAAAAAAAATACAAAAAAATATAATTTTTATTAAATTATAAAGTAAAATTTTAATTTTAGTACAAAAATAATTTTCGGAAGTTATTTTAAAAATAATTCTTCTTGCTATTGAAAGTATACCTTATAATAAAAATCTCATAAAATTAGTTTTGACTATTCAATGTATAAAGAACAACTACCATGAAAAATGGTTTGAAGAAAATAATATTCTAAAATTTTAATTTTCCACACTTAGCCAAATTTTGACGAAAAATAGTTTTTCAAGAAAGTTTATTCCTCCCGATACCTTTACGCACCTTCTATCCTTAGACGAATTATGCCAAACAAATAATATGTACAAGAAAACAAATAAATCGGAATACTAAATTTTGAATTACTAATTACAGGATCGAAACCCGAGAGATTGTAGCTTACATGCAT
>BRYE01000014.1:8913655-8916155 GCA_030159115.1 Actinidia arguta var. hypoleuca | reverse complement strand
TTCTAAACCCATTTTTTTAGTAAAATATATTATTTTGAGTCTTTAAAATGGAGACTTGGGTTGGAGATGCTCTAATGGATCTCTAACTGGAGTTTATGTTATATTTTGTTAATTATAGATATTTTCTTCTAAGTTTTTCTAATGTAAAAAGGTTCTTTAAATTTTTTAATCATTCGACTCGATAAAATTCTTTCATAGTTGGCACACATTATGGAATAACCATATTTGCAATTAGTTAAGTTGGATCCACTACAGATATCAAAGACTAAGAAACCTTTAAGACTTTTTATATACAAAAAAAATAACTTAGAAAGAAATATCTGTAACTAGCAATGGATGACATAAAACTTAATTATATACATTAGTGTAAATTTGAGAAAATTAGTACATGAGGGACCGAAGTGAAATGGGAAAAATACTTTAGGGACTATTAACATAATTTATTATTTATGGTGTAAATTGGTATTAAAATAGGTTAAATTGGAAAATTGAAATTTTCAGCTGTGTATCTTAACCTTGAATCTGTCAAGGGGATGAAAACTTATGATAGTAAAGTTATTTGTGAATATTTATTTTTGTTGTTAATTAATCAAAGTCTATTTTCTGATTTAAGCACGAGAATGTTTTTCGGTCTCAAAGCGCTATCATGCTCTTCCTTGTGTAGCCAGTTTCTAAAGCAGCTAAGATTCATTAAGGTGTAGTGGCGGAACCAGAAAAAATATTTAGGCGGACAAATTAAATTTTTTTTTAAGGAAAGGCATTTATAATTTTTGGGGGACAAATTATAAAAAAATTCTAAAACTATAGAATAAAAAAAAATAATAATGCAAACTTGAGAGGGGGGCAGCTACCCCCTCTGGGCACAAGCTGCCTGTTAAGTCGCAAAGATTTTCCCTCTTTCACCTTTTGAAATTTGCTGAGTGAAGGTCTCTGAGATTTGGTGATGACACACTTAGGTTGTGTTTGGATCAGAGATTTTGTGAGAGAAAATAAAATAAAATAAAGATAAAAAATCTACTAATTCTGAATAATTGAATCATGTAATATTTTTTTTCATTTTTCCTTATCAAATACAAATCGCTAGCTTTGCTGTGTTTGGTTTGGTCCACTTGCTAGGAATTTCTTTCAGTAGGGGCCTCTTTTCGTAATGAATTAGTAGTTACAATTTACCAAAATAAATTAAGCAAGAGGTCCCCAGAAGATCAAAAGGTACAAACTTTTTTCACAAGTCCCTATTCTAGTCCCCACAACTTTCATCTCTACCTTCACCCATTTCCATTATTTAGGACACCAAACCAGCAATAGGTCCCTCCCCAAACAACACAAATGGTATAGGACCCATCACCAAACCATCATCCCAGATAAGGAAAAACAGGTAACTCTAAGCCTAAAGGGGCCCTAGGCCCCTACTTAATAAATCAGAATCTGCTCACCACCAAATGTTGGCAAAAACCGACATACGTCGCCCACTCTCAGCCATTCATAGTCCAATCAGCGTTACTTCGGATGGATCATAGTGGTGTTGAAATTTTGGTATGAATGAAGTTGTACGGTCTCTCACTTATAGAGATAAATTAGAAAAACTCATTTTGAAAATGGACTCATTCCAACATAATTCAACTAGAAAATGAGTCTTCATTTTTATAGTTTAATAGGGACTAGGATTCTAATCTTTCTTCTACAAAAAAGAGTTAATGTTTTTATAAGATTAGAGAACGTAGAGTTTACACAGTTTTAAAAGTTCTGATTTTTGATTTTGAGAGAGAGACAGACGTGTGCAGTCTAACCGTTTTATTCTAAGAGAAAAACGCCGACAAAATTTACAATCCAAGGTAAAACAAGTATATGAAGTAAAAGACTATAAAATACTTTTGTGGGAGAAAATAACTTAAACTAGCAAATGTGTTCACGATACAAATACTAACGTTTATGAGTGTTTTATATTAATTGGTAACAACAAGAAAAGATAGGTAACCTTTCCTGTTGTTTTTTACCTTTTTGAATTTGGAATAATTTCATAAGGGTATGTGGTAGATGACTTAAACTTATTTAAATTCTAAGTGTTTGATTTCTCTCAAAAAAATCTTGATTTTATGTTTTTGGTTCTTTCATCCTTATTTTAAAGGGGAATGTGTTAAAGTCCAGACCACATATTTGGGCCCAAGCCTAGTTGACTCACATGGAGTGTTCATGTGAGAGTGAAACTCTCAAGTTAACTTGAACTCTTAAAAGAATTATCTCTTGAAGAATTGGTCTTGAGTTAGGATATGTTTTTTTCTAGATAAAATAGGATAACAATTAAGTTCGCGCTGGCTTCCATCGATTAGCTAAAGATAGATTTGGTTGTTGCTGAACAAGCCCAGGATGCCAGCTACGCGGCTGCAACCCAGGCTCAAAACAAGATTGTGGCGATGGAGGCTGATCTCTCCAAGCTTCAGGCAGTGGCATACAACCCTATTTACGAGCAGGTCTTCAATAGGGGGTATGTCGGGTAGGGGAC
>BRYE01000014.1:8906155-8908655 GCA_030159115.1 Actinidia arguta var. hypoleuca | reverse complement strand
ATCGCCAAAAGCATTCAGCCTTATTTCCCGCTCAATCACTACCCCATTCCGCACCCAAATCTTCCTATACGCCCTTTCATTTTGCACCCCTAAGAATCTCAAGACATCATAAGCCTCCCTAGAAGACCTCATTGCCTCCTTCCCCTTTTGTGTGTTTATGGCCGTGGTTTTGGTTCTTGGCGTGCCCTTGGAAACCTTTTCATTCATTTTTATGCTCAAAAAACACTCAAACAACTTGCAAGCACAACATAACAATCAACATAATGACATATCACAAACATGTTCAACACAATGCATGTGTGATGCATGAAACGTGTCAAATGCCAAAAAGTCTAAAGGAGGTGATCATTGTGCCAAGAATTGATCTTACGATATCCAACATGGCTTTCTAGCAACACACCTATCAAATTATGACATTTGGTTCATCCAAGCATTCCACCAAACACTTGGTGTGCATGTGTTTGGGTGAAATGTGGAACATAAATTTTTCCAAGGTTTTTCCTCCTAAATGCCCTTATTGAAGTCTAGGGACCTTTTGTTATTCAATTAAATCCAATTAGTCTCCTAATCTAGGCAAAAAGTTCTTAGGGACATTTCATCGAGCACTTGGTGTGCGTGGAAATGGTGGGTGTTCCTAGGGCACCATACTTGGTCTAAAATTATCCAAATCAAACATGTATAAACAACTATGAAAAGTAATACAAAATCCCTAAAAGAAAATCTAAAGTAAAGCCTAAACTAAAAACTATGTATTCAAGGGGGAAAAAACGAAAATGGGATGTTTACCTTTGAAAACTAGAGGAGGGAGAGATGAGAATCCCCACAAAATGCTTTAGGAAGGCTTTAAGCGACGTGAGAGATCGAAACTTCTCTTTTCCCTCTTGTCTCTCGAGTTTCCTAAGCCCTTTCTCTCTCTTATCTCTCGGGTGGAAGGAATGGAATGAACAAAAAAAAAAATTAACTTTCCTTTCTTAACTGCCCAAAATCCTGACAGGCGTTCGAACGCCACGTTGGAATGCCAGGCAAAAATATTTTCTATTCTCTGGACGTTCGAATGGTGACCTCTTTTTTTTTTTTTTAAACGTTCAAACGTTAAACAGAGGCGTTGGAACGGCAGGCAAAAATTAAAATTTATATTTTCTGGACGTTCGAACGTCACGTTCAAACGGTGACATCTTTTTTTTTTTTTTTTAAAAAACAAGACTTATCAAGAAAAATACCAACACTACTAATAAAGAGCTCGAAACAAGCTCGCCCACCCCCCAAATAAGAGATTGCTTTGTCCTCAAAGCGACAAAATCGACATGAAATTTAAGGACAAAAACCTAAATGGGCGGGGATAACAAAAATTGATTTTCTTCTTATCTTTATACCAACTTTGGTGGATCAATGAGATCCACACAATCCACTTCGCCTCGAAAGTGCTCAAAATATGACTTTAACCTTTGCCCGTTAACTTTAAAAGGTGTGCCATTCTTTGGATTTTGCACTTCAATGGCCCCATAGGGAAAAATTTCCTTTATCAGATAGGGACCCGACCATTTACTCCTCAACTTTCCCAGAAAGAGATGTAACCGGGAGTTGTAGAGTAAAACCTTTTGACCAACATAAAAGTTTTTACGTTGAATGTGTTGGTCATGATGGACTTTCATTTTAGCCTTTGAAATTTTTGTGTTTTCATACGCATCATTTCGTATTTCGTCAAGTTTATTCAATTGCAACTTACGATTGTTTTCAGCTTCACTCAACCCCTCATTATATTTTTGAATATCCCACTATGCCTTGTGCTCCACCTCAACCGGGAGGTGACACGCTTTTCCATACACAAGACGATACGGGGAAGCACCGAGAATAATTTTGTAAGCCGTTCGATAGGCCCATAAAGCATCAATTAAACGCATAGACCAGTCTTTTCTAGATGGATTAACAGTCTTTTCTAAAATGGTCTTTATCTCTCGATTGGCCAATTCAACTTGACCTTGAGTTTGAGGATGGTAAGGCAAACCTACCTTATGAACAATGCCATATTTTCTCATGAGTACCCCCATTGGTTTATTACAAAAATGGGAGCCACCATCACTTATGATGGCCCGAGAGATACCGAATCGGGAGAAAACATATTCTTTCAAGAATTTGACCACAACGTGATGGTCATTGGTCCGTGCAGTGATAGCCTCTACCCACTTTGAAACATAATCAACGGCCACTAAGATGTAAAGATACCCAAAAGAACTAGGAAATGGTCCCATAAAATCGATGCCCTAACAATCAAACACTTCCAAAATGAGAATAGGATTAAGGGGCATCTGCTTCCTAGTAAGGCTACCTAGCCTTTGACATCTATCACATGCTAAACAAAAAGAATGAACATCTTTGAACATTGTCGGCCAGTATAGTCCGCTTTGTAAAATTTTTGCCACTGTTTTCTTTGATGAAAAATGACCTCCACAAGCTTGAGAATGGCTAAATCCTATTACACTATGGACTTCATTATCGGGAA
>BRYE01000014.1:8896155-8903655 GCA_030159115.1 Actinidia arguta var. hypoleuca | reverse complement strand
TTGTACTACGGATTGGACATCTTTAACACGAAAGGCATTCTCTCTAACATTTAACCTCATCTTAACAGTGCATAAATCCTTTAGAAATTTAGCATAAGAGGGCACTTGGGCTTCCCATTAATGACAGTCCATTTGTCTTCCCTTCGCCACTATAAATAGAGTAAACCCAGCCTTTGGTTGTGCCTCCTAGAACTTTTAGTTTCTCTGAGTCTGTTTCCCTCTCTAAGATTAGAATTGATGATCTTAGAGTTTTGCCCCTTTGGGGCCTTCTGTTGCCAAGGTGGGCCAAAAGCAGTGGAAGGTTCTAATAGGTGTCCCTTGGAAAATAGTGAGTCGTCTTAGTAGGGCTAACCTTGGTGCGCTATGCCGGTTCATTTACCTTTGTTCCCAAAAGTTCTATAATGGGCATCTTCTGTTCCCAAAGTTCTATAATATCTAGGCACCAAACTCTCATGCAGCTGATAAGCAATCTACTATAGTCTGAATATTGTAGACTTCAATGTGGCCAGAAGAATATGATGTTGTGAAGCCTGAATTCGTTTGGCCGGAATGATATAATCTTGATAATGGGTGCTGTTGTCCGACACGAATGCTCTAGGGATGTTGAATCTAGATAAAATATTTCTTCGGATGAATCTGATCACGTCCATCTCCCTTATTTGGGTCAGTAGTTCGGCTTCTACCCACTTTGTGAAGTAGTCGATTGCTGCTAGTAGAAACTTCTTGTTTTTCAGAGCTCGGGGCAAGACCCCCACAATGTCCATTCCCCATTGAGCAAATGGCCATGGACTGGTTAGAGGGGTTAATTACACTTTGCATGGCTATTTTCTGAGCTAACCTTGAAGGCACACTTTGAATCATTCAATCTCAACTTGTGTCATTTTAGAATTGTGAAGACTTCGATCAGGTCCCTTATGTCATCAAAAGCTTTTCCTTACTCTTAACCACCATATCGTCAATGTAACCATCCATGATTTTACCCAAGATTGACTCAAATATCTTAGTAATCATCCTCTAATTTGTGGCTCCAACATTTTTAAGTTTGAATGAGATAAACTTGTAGCAAAATATGCCCCAAGGGTGATGAATGAAATCTTCTCTTGGGCGAGCTCGTGCATGTCTATTTGGTAGTAACCTCAGAATGCATCCAAGAAACTCATCCGTGCATGACCCGAGGTAGAGTCTACCAATTGATCGATCTTCAGCAATGGAAAATAGTCTTATGGGCAAGCTCAGTTAAGACTTGTGAAATTGACATAGACCCTCCATTTGCATGTCTTCCTCTTTATCACAATTGTGTTGGACAACCAGCTCGGGTAAAGAACTTCTGTTATTGCACTTGACTCTTTTAGTTTTTCCACTTCTTCAATCATTGCAACCACATGCTCGGTTGCAGATCTCCTCCCTCGTTGTTTTACTGGTCGGGCGTCGAGCAGGACATTCAGCTCGTGTTTAATGAAGTTTGGATCTATCTCGGGCATCTCGTAAGGTGTCCATGCAAAGACCTCAATATTAGCTTTAAGGAACTGAATAAGCTCAGTTCTTTCCCGTTCTTCCAGGTTCACACTAGTGAGAAAAAAACGGTCTGAGCTTGGTTCATCCAATTCATAGTGTATACCTTAGCCTCGGGATTTCTACCGACGTCTTCCAGGACCTCGTGCTCTTCCTTGATTAGTTACACCTCTTGCATGGATGACTTAGTGGAGACCGTAGCAAGGTAACACTATTTGGCCATTACTTCATCTCCATAAAGGGTTTCTCCATCTTGGGGGTGATGAACTTGATGATCTGATGTAGTGTGGAGGCCACCCCCTTCATCATGTGCAACCAATCTCGGCCAACAATTGCATTATGTGAGAAATGTATATCCACAACAACAAACTCTGTCACTAGCTCTTGGGAACTAACTCGGACTTTGAGGGTCATGGTTCCTAAGGGCTAATGAGACTGAACGTTGAATCTTACCAAGAGAGTTCGTGCTGGCTTTAGGTCTGATTAAGAAAGTTTAAGTTGTTTAAATAAGTCATAATACATCACCTCAACTGAGCTTCTTGTATCCACCAAGATCTTTTTCATGTCATAGATGTTCATTCTGAATTAGATGACTAAGGGGTCGAAATGGAGATGTTGCACCCTCTCTAGGTCGGCTTTGGTGAATGTGATGCTCCTTAGCTTGGACATCGTCTGCCTTGGCTTTTTAGCCATTGGTTAGACCGAGAGTACCTCATTCATATGTCAAATCATTCGGATCTCTTCCCGAATTATATTCTCAAGATTAGGGTAGTTTAGGCCCCTATCATGTGAATAATGCCCAAGGAAAGATCCCCTTACTTTATAGTTTTATATGTATCATCATCGCCTCTGTTGAACCTTAGGTTAGGTCTAACCTCAGCCTTTTCTTCCCGAGTCTTCTCCTCATCCACATACTTCTTCAAGTGTCCATCTCGGACCAGTTGGTCCAGAAAAACCTTCAGTGCTCGGCAGTTTTTTAATTTTTGTCCCCTTTCTTCGTGGAAGGAACACCTCCACCTTTGGTTGTGTCTTTTGGAATCTCCTCTCATAGGTTCGGGCTTTTTGAAATAAGGTTTATCTCAGATTCGAGTGAGGAGTTTTTGGATTGAATCTTTGAAAACCACGTTGATCCCCTGCCCCACCCGACTCTGGTAGTCAACTGAGTTTTCCTTATACTTCTTGTACGGATCCTCACCTCTGGTAGTAGTCCTTGTAGCTTTTTCCACTTGCTTGATGTCGTCCTCCAACCGAGCGAACATCTCAACCAGGGACATGAGGTCTCGGAGGTCGCTTGGAAGGTTGAGCATCAAGTCTTCCCAAAGTCTCTCCTTAGGAGTTAACCCGAGCTAATAGCTCGCCACTGCTAACTCCTTGAAGCACCCCTCAATCTCGTTGTATGTCTCCCAGTATTGCTTGATGTAGTTCCTAATTGTCTTGTTCTTGCTCTTTCTGAGCGCCAACGGTGAACTTACACCTTTCGGCACCTTTGTATTGATCACGAATCGAGCTACAAATGACTCGGTCAGTTGATGAAAGTTCTCTATTGACCCCGCGGGCAACTTGTAAAACCACTTCAATCCGAGGTCTCTTAAGCTCGATGGGAACACGCGACACATCAAGGCATCCATGTGGTTCTAGAGAGCCATCATTTTCCTGACGTGGCTTATATGGGACCTTGGATCTGACTTCCTGTTATATAACATGAACCTTGTTGTCATAAATTTCTCTACTGGGTCCATTCCCTCGATGTTTCTAGAGAATGGTGTTTGGTATCTAGGGATCGCCTCCCTTTGCTCATTCCAGATCGTGCGGACTGCTGAACTTGTTGGAGCAGCCTTGCTTGTTGCGATCGCTCTCCAACCGTCAAGTTTTGCCCGCAGATCTCCTTCTCGATCTCATTTGGCGTTGAGTTGCTCGTGGAGATCTACGCCCGCTTTCGCTGGGTCAGATAATCTTCTCCGCTTGCTCGTTGCCACCGTTTTGTTATTAGTTTGGCTATCCAGGGTATCATGGGACCCTCGTCGTCTTTCATTTTGACCTTCCCGAGGCGATTGGGATAGGTTTTTGTTCCTTGCTGTCGACGGTCCTACTCCAGCTGTTTGGGATGATTTCATCAGACTATTGTCAACCAAAATTTGTGTCATTTTGGCCAATTGTGTCTGCATACGTTGAATGGTTATGTCCTGGCTATCCGCTCCTCCAAAGAGCAATCGACCTAGATTCTGCTCGGAGGTGGCATTGGCCGCCCTCTGGGCATGTTCCAATAGTTTACCCCCTCTGCGCCTAGGAGTTTTGGATGCATAAGGGGTCTCCTTGCCAGTTTTTTGACTATCAGAACGGTTGTTGCTCTGCGATGCCATTAGAACTAGCTTTGCAAATGTCTATAATTGATTTCCCATAGATGGCGTCAATTGTGGGGTGTAGTGTTTAAAGGAAGAAAAGAAAGAAAATCGAAGATAGACACCCGCAACAGTTCTACAGCAACATAGGTAGCCTCAACCCGTCATCCGTCCGACCAGTAACGCTCTAGCTGCAATACCGAAATAGTGAGAATGACCGTCAGAGTTGTTTCTAAAAAATGACCTTCTGACTATCAAGTTAGACATCCAAAAAAAATATATATATATATATAGAGAGAGAGAAATGTATGTATGTTCTTATAGCAAGGTTGGGTATCCCTTAGTGAGAACAAAAGTTCCCTTTTATAGCCTAGCTTAGCGCTTGACTTGACGTGCTAGCTGTCTTGTCACCGAACAGACTACAGCTCAGTGCGTACCCATACGCGTCGACTGTTGTGTCAGTGAGTAGGTGGCTAACTCAGCCATGCCCCTATAATGTGGCTAGTAGCTCATTATCAACTACTGACATCTCCATCTAGGAACGAGGGTTGTCAAAAGGAATTCCAACACGCAAGTCACCTTCTGCCCCCTGACATCCCTTGGGATCATTGCTGCCCGTTACCTCTCGTCTAAGCTTTCAACGCGGTTATTGTTCCGAGCTTACTAAATAGCGACATCTCGAAAGTAACAATTGTCTTATCTCGGAGGCATTTGTCTTTAATAGGGACTGCTCTGAACTCCGGCGTAGAGGGTCTCCGAGCTTGCTATGTAGAGATAGCTTGACGAAGATCTTTGCCCTAGAAAGGCCAGTGCTCAATAGTGTCTGCACCGAGTTCTGGCGCAGGAGACCAACGAGTTTGCCCCTATAACGATAACTCGTCGGAGGCCCCTTTCCTAGCAAGGCCAGATTCTGTCATCGTATGATTTTTCCACTTACACCTTCATATAATGTTCATTTCATTTCCATCTATGTTTCAAAGGATTCAATCATTTTCTTTTTTGTGAGATGCATGGATCTTGCCAACACCCATAATTCAAAAAAAAAAATGACTTCATATTCCCAACCCTTTCCTTTACATAATAATGGGATTAAGCCTACTAATCATTGCTAATTTTGTTGGAATCATCTTAGGTTGTGTTTGGATTTAGAATTTAAGGAGAAATTTTTGGAGAAAAAAAGAAAATTATGGCAATCAGACTGGATCCATCAACTTTTTCGTTTCCTTTCCATTTACACAGGGTCTAATTTGGCCTAAGTTTTTAGCTACATTGGCTTTTTAGTATTTTCATCTTTAAACAGTAAAAAAAGTATACTAAAAATGAAAAAACTCAAAGTCTAAATAGTTAGAATTTTTTTATAAAAAAAAGTAGGCAAACTTGGGTCTAAATCCTTAACCCAAATGGGCGATGCTTAAGAAGCACAAAAAGCCAAAATTTTCATTTTTTTAATTCATATTTTTACCAATTCTATCATAAAACAAGAATTTATGTCTGTAATTACAGCTTTCTCACTTAGTTATTTCCGTGGTCCATCAGACCCTTATTATAAAGAAGAACTGAAAAAATATACAAGTAAAACATAACCTTAGACTCTTACACGACCCAAAAGTATTGCATGACTAGAACCACTTATTTTTTGGGTTGGAATACACTGAATTAGAACCAGAATCAGAATCAGAATCAGAATTCTCTGAGTTGACGAACGACTATATCTGTATTTGTAGACATGGCCCCTTCCAATTGGCATTAGCCCTAGACTAGGTACCACAGGGCTCATTGAGAGCTAGACTTGTAGAAATTAATATGATTCAGCAGACCAAATTGTTGAAGCTATTTGCAATGGTGATGTCTAAATCAGGATGGACTGGTTTTTAAAAAAATATCCAAACGTTACAGTATTATTAGTTATTAATATATTCAAATTATATAAATTTGTCATTTTAAATTAAAATTATTATTACATGTCATGTGTAAGTTACTAATTTTATATTTTGTATGTGTATTCGCCTCTCTAAAATTAAAAACTTATCTGCCATAGTCTAAATCAATTTGGCCCTATTTGATTAAAGAGACCAATCCCTAGATTAGATTACCAATTCCATTCCCCCATCTAATCTTATATTTGGGTCTATTTTTTAATATCGGACTATTAATCCAGATTGGACTATTAATTACTCATATGAGAGATAATTCTGTAAAAGGGGTGAGATAAATAATCCTAGATGATGGACTAATAGATAAAAAAAAACAAAAAAAAAAACATCTTTAATATGTACTTATTTTACAAAAGACAAACTCAAAAAAAAAGGTAAAATATTTTTATGAAAAGATGAAAAATATTGCTAAAGAAAATTCATTTGAATGTTTGACAGTGGTTGTAAGTGTAAGAAAATTCATTTGAGTCCAAGAAGTGCAAGTGCACATTCAAAAGCA
Source organism: Actinidia arguta var. hypoleuca (assembly GCA_030159115.1). NCBI lineage: Eukaryota > Viridiplantae > Streptophyta > Magnoliopsida > Ericales > Actinidiaceae > Actinidia > Actinidia arguta. Next base: position 8,897,371 of record BRYE01000014.1, on the reverse strand, counting down.
GAATAGAATATGCAACTTTTTGGAATTTTAACATTCAAATCTATGTTGAAATGTTGCACAATTTGGGGAGTGGATTCTCAAATGCAAAAGCATAATCAAATATGAACGCCTCTGAAATTTTAATATTTGATTTTTTATTCAAATGTTAGATTAGTTTTCGAGTTTAATGGTAAAATGTTCAATTGCCCTTTAATCTTTTTCCAAATCCCTTACGACAAACATAAGATATGACTGGATAAATTTGTCTATTGATCTAATCCCATGCACACACAAACATTGGATTGCTAGGATTGCAAGAGTATATAAATTACAATCCCAGGACTATCAATCCAAGAACTAATAGTCCCAGAACTCTTAATCCCTCCTATTCTCATCTCTCGAATCAAAGAATGGCTTATGGTTATTGATAGTCTACCACGAGGTATGATTGGGACAAAAAATATTCTTAGTTAAAAGAGAGGTGAGTTTCATTTTCGCTAGAGAGGACTACTCTAGTTTAAACTCATCTAATGGTTGAATAAATAAAATTGGATTCAATAAGATGGTCTGGCTGAGATATAAAATCTCGCAAAAAAGAGAGAGAAAAAGTACCCAGAACCGCGCGAGAGAGAAAAATGGTCGAATTCTTCTCACTCCCATCACTTTTCCCGGAAAATACTTGTTTACCTGGCACTAAGTTTTCTCAGCTCGTGGTTTCAAAAGTCTTAGATCTCAATGGTTTTGCATTACATGTGAATTCCCACGAAAAACATAGCACTGTAGCCTGTAGGTGTTTGAACAATGATTCAAATTTTCTCGCTCCATCACTTTCTCGGGAAAGTGCTAAGAAAAATAAAGTGCTGCTTTTTCTTATCCACTGTTTTCCAAAGTCGTTAGTTGCTTGGACTAGGCGTTTGTGTGATTGTGATAGTCATGTTCAATTCAATGATTGGAAAACATAGCAGCAAAAAAACACAGGACTTGAAGATACCAGAGCTCTGAAAACTCGTCATATTGCAAAAGCTGGCATTTTTAGAGAAACCAAACAGAGCCTAGATCAACCCTGTCCCTCAAGGGATTTGCAACTGCAAGCCATTTTTGTGGCATACACGGTTTTATCTTTTTCATTTCGCCAATCATGGAGCTAGTAATTTAAGATAGGAGAGGCACCTTAAATTGAGAGAGAGAGCTGAGGGGTAACTGAATAGTGTGCTTATGGTGGTGCTGACCGTGGGCT